>LOJH01035809.1:0-15674 GCA_001685095.1 Ellobius talpinus | reverse complement strand
ATGGATGAGTGTTCCCCTTACTCCACATCCTCTCCAGCAAAGGCTATCATTCGTAGAACCCCAGCAGCACAGACAATAAGGGCAAAATTGAATAAATAGGACTTGCCAGATTTTGTGGCTGAATATAGGCTTATTAGCAAGCAAGATGTCTCAATTAGGCCAACAAGACTCTCTGGAAGAATGGAGACTAAAGCACTTGGATTAAGATATGAAAAGGACACAGGTATACATACAAAAATTATATGAATTCATAGTTATTCATAATAACATATCTACACATAGGCATCATAAAATTCATTCCCCTCACATAAGCTTCTTGCTTCCTCCTCCTCCTTCTCGCTCTTTCACACACACACACACACACACACATAAAATATAAGAATCAGAAAGAGATTAGATGTTGCTGGGAATATAAAATGCTGTATCCACTTGGAAAAACCACAGAATGTTTCCTCAAAAGGTTGAACAAGCTTAATATGTAATACAGCCCAGCAATTGTACGCTCAAGATGAATGATATGTCCATATAAAAACTTACATAAACAAGTTCCTACTGATATCGCTCATACTTTTCAACTGACAAATAAAATATGCTGCATATAATAATAGAATATCATATCACTCAGTCACTTTGAATCCTGTACTCTCTTTAACACTTTAACACTGACATTCTATATCACATATCATATATACATGGATTAGAACCAATGAAATCAAATTAATACAGTTTATGAACTTACATTATTCAAGAAATCTGACATTATGGGAAGATGCAACCAGGTCTGTGTATGTTCCTGACATAGTGCCCTTGTGATAACAGTGCTATAAATTAGAAGGGACTACAGGAAACCATATGGCTAAGAGTCAGAGAAATATAACATAGTCCTGCTTCTGCCTCCTGAGGAACTAGGAAGTACTTTCTGAGCCTTGGCTTTCAAACCTGCAAACTGGAGGTGATAATTTCTGACTTTGCTGCTTTCTAGAATTGTGCTGACAAATGTTGGCTCACATCACTGTGGTAGACACAGGAGTCAATGGTCTATACCTTTGTTGGGTTTCTTCCTTGCCCTATGTAAGAACTCCCCTCTCTGCAGTGTGAGAATCATCTGGGATAGACAACCTTGCTGTGCTCTGTGTGCAGAAGCACACAGCAGCATGGAGTGGTTTGGCAACTTGGTCCTGGACCAGTAAGGCCCACAAGGGAATGCCTATCTAGGAGTCTCTGTTTCCCCTACCCAATTATCCTGCTTCTACATTTACCTGTCTGTTTCCTCAGATCATATTAGCCACTCTAGGAAATTAAATTATTGTTATTGAAATGTTCTGTTTCTTAGATTTATGCTCTTCTTTTCTTTCTCTTTCTTCTTCTTTTCTTTTCTATGAGACAAGGTTTCTCTGTGAAACAGTCCTGCTGTCCTGGAACTCACTATGGAGAACAGGCTGGCCTCAAACTCACAGAGATTCACCTGCCTTTGCCTCCCAAGTGCTAGGATTAAAGGCATGACCCACCACCTGACCTGGCAGATTTATGACTTTAAATGGATTCATTCAACCTGTCATTTAATCTCTGAGAAGTCAGAGATCCTGATTTTTTTTGGTCAATTTTCAAATATTCTGTGTGAAATTTTGTGAAAATTCAGCTGAAATCATATAAACTCTAAACAGTTCTTGGGACAACATTGACTCTTGTGAATTTACACTATGGAAAGGTCCTGCATGTCATCATCCAGTTCTACAAGTCCCCATAGCCTCCTCCTCCCATTCACAACCAACCATCAAAACTAGAAAATTTACATCAACGTAATTCATGGGCAAGGCTCTACATCTTTGTTTCACATGTATCAAGTTCTATCAAGGTGCATTGGTGTCTCAGCACAGAGGCCATTCAGATGCTACAACACTGTGGTCATTCCTGTCCTCTTCGTCCTTATCATCTATTTGTACTATTCCCTCTTATACGAGGTAATGTATATCTGAGATAAGAAAGTCATAAAAAGTTTTATTTAAGCTCATGGTTTTGTAATTTTTAGTCTGTTAATAGGTGGACTCTTTGCCTTTGAGCCTCTAGTAGAGATTCTGGAAGACAATGGCAAGAACAAAGGACAAAGCAAAGTTCTTCAACCCACAGCCAGAAAAGAAAGGGAAGAAGAGGAAAAGCATGCCCCAAGACCAAAGCACCTCTCCCTCTGGGCAATACTTAAAGTTTCCACCATTTCCTCTTATCACAAGTTGGGGATCAACTCTCTCACACAATCATCTTTGCCATTCATTTTAGGTTCAGTCTACAGCAGCACTACTTTGTGGTCATCACAGTCCATTGACAGTTGTGTATGGCACAGGAATACTTTCCATGTGTTACTGTGTTACTGTGTAATCTATCATATGGTAAGACCCGTATTAGATAATAAGATCATTTTTGATTCTACATCAAACATATTTGAAGGCAGAAAATAAACCCTATTGGTTTTGCCCATGTTTTCACTTTCTATTGTTTCTTCTGGATATTCTAAAGTTCTTTATGTAGCCTTTATATATCAAGAACCTCTTCAAATTATTTTTCAAAAGAATTAGTCTTATGGTAAGAGACAATCTTAGTTTTCTTTCATATTGAATATCTTGATTTCTTCTTAATTCTTGTAGAACATTCTTGCTGAGCGGGGGCTGTGGGCTCTTTGAAAGAAATCATGGTACTTTACCTGGTCTCTCTGGTGATTTTCTATCCCTCCTTTTCAGAAATTTTGACTATGACATTTTTGACAGGGCTTTCTCTAGGTCTTCCTGTCTGGAGTTTACTTATCTATAAGTTTATGTCTTTCCAGGCTGGAGAGATGGCTCAGTGGTTAGGAGCACTGGCTGCTCTTCCAGAGGTCCTNTCAGAAAGATTTCAGTCAATTTCTTCTTTTCCAGCCCATGCTTCCCTCTCCCTCAGGAACTCTGAAGGCATGGGTGTTAAAATGGTTGATACAGTCTCATGGGTCTCTGAACATCTTCAACTTTCTTTTAAATCTGTTCTTTCTCTATTACTCAGACTGGGTAATGCCTATGGTTCCATCCTTTCTGTTGTGTTGGGGAGAAGATAGGCAGATCCCTGGGGCTCACTGGATACTCAGCCTAGTCTACTCACTAGGGTCTAGGCCAATGAGAGAGACCTGGTCTGAAAAAACAAGCAGATGGTACTTGAAGAATGATATTTGAGGCCTCCACACAATCTCACCTACACACAAGGAGCACACATATGCATACCCATATGGATTCATATACAAAGGAAAAGAAAGGAATTGGTGGTAAGAAGAAGAAATTAAAATCCTGACTTCCTGCTTTTCTTTGCCATCACTGGGTATATGTGGGGGTAGAAGTTTTGGTTTTCCACTTGTCTTTTATTGAATGGATACATTTTCTGTTCATGTTTTGATGGATTAGGTCAGTGTTGTCTCAATATCACATGTCCTGCTAGACTGATTTCCTAGATCCTTTTAAATAAGAACCCACTTTTGAGAGCATTCAAAAACAGTTCTGTTCTTGCTGGCATTTGCAGGCCACCAGCTTCCCAGAAGACATTGCTGCACAGATCAGGAAAAAAGAAGTCCAAGGAATATGTGCAGAATCATTTCTGAGGTGCTCAAAATCCTAGTAGCCTCTCTTCTTCTCTTTAGCTTTCTAGGTCTTTGATTGCTTCATAAATAGTGGCAAACTCTTTCAACAGTACTAGAAAGAAGAAAGGCACCTCTTACATCTAACCTAAGAATCAGAAGTCTGAAATACTCTTATCTTTTTTTTTTGAGACTGTAGCTTTGGAGCCTGTCCTGGAACTAGCTCTGTAGACCAAGCTGGCCTTGAACTCAAAGAGATCTGCCTGCCTCTGCTTCCCAAGTGCTGGGATTAAAGGAGTGCATCACCACTGCCTGGCTCTTTTATCTTTTTATGCAATATTACTTAATTTTGAAACTTGGTTTTACTGTAGTAATATTCTTGAGATGCAAAATTAAATGAAATAAAGAGACAATAACAGGGATCATTTTATAGGGCACACACCTGTCTTTGTTTTTAGTTCCAGGACCTGAACCTCATGTAAGCTCAGCAAGTTCTGTACTACTCTACTACAGAGTCTTTCCTCCAGACATGCAAGGTCAATTCTCTTTTGTTGTTGTTGCTTGGTTGGTTTTGTGAGGCAGGGTTTCGCTATGTTTAGTCCTGACTGTCCTGGAACTTGTTCTGTAGACCAGGCTGGCCTCAAACTCAAAGTGATTCGCCCGTCTCTGCTTCCCAAGTGCTGGGATGAAAGGCATGTGCCACCACCACACAGCTCAATGTCATACCACACAGTTCTTAATGCTTTCCATACTACAGCTCTAATATAATTCAAGTTGGTGGCTAGCATTTTAAATTAAAAACATATTTTATGAGAGCACATGCAAAAAGAGCTTATATTCACTAACTCTGTAGGTTTTAGCTTATAGGATAATGATAAAATTTGATGCACCAAAACTGAACTCTGTATGTCATATCTTCTTAGAATATGAAAAATCTAAATACCTAAAAATTAGAAATAAATGCATAATATTATAAATTGTGGGGCTGGATAAATGCTCAGTGGTTAAGAATACTTGCTGTACTATCATGAGGACTAGAGTTCCAATTCCAGTATATACGCACCAAGCTAGTCTTCCCACAAATGCTGTAACTAAAACTCCAAGGAATCTGAAGCCCTTGTCTGGCATCTGCCAATATACTGTTACCAGCATCCCTTCATCTTGTTCATCCCTAATATATTCTCTATTCAGTAAGACTGAGTCTCCTAATATGACAGCCAGACTGTGATTTGTGTCTGCTGAGTTCCTAAATTTCTATCCACTGCTAGTAGAATCAAGTACATCTCCTTAGACTGCATTATGAAGCCTGTCTCAACTTAACACCTAAGTAACTCTCCAAATACTGTCTCCCCATTCTTTCATGTTTCAATCATATTGATTTGTGGAACAAAAGGTAATGTTGTCTGTAGAAGGAGGGCCCGCTTGTTTGTCCAGGCCTCCCAGCTAGCTTAGACCTGAAATAATCACACAGGAACTNCATCTTAATTTAACCCATCTTCATTACTCTGTGTATTGCCACATGGCAGTGGCTTACCGGCAAAGTTTCAGCATGTCTTACTCTGTCAGTGGCGCCATAGCATCTCCCTAACTCCGCCTTCCTCCACCCATGCTATAGGCCAAGCCAGTTCTTTATTCATTAACCAATTAAATCAACACATAGACAGAAGGCCCTCCCATACCAGTTGTCTCTCATTTTTTGGTTTTAAATACATTATATTATTTCATGTATATATGCCTCTACCTACTATTTATATTTTAGCTCTCAGAATAATTGATATTTCCTGAGGAAGTATCTCCATTCTTGTAGTGGATTAAGATTTTAAAATCTTTAGTTACTTATTAGTGTGTGTGTGTGTGTGCAAGAGAGAGCGACAGAGAGATACAGAGAGAGAGAGAAAGTCAGAGAGAGAGTGATAGGGAGAGAGAGAGTAAGAGGGAGAGGGAGAGATTGCATAGGAGCACATACATGCCATGGTATACTTGGAGGTCAGATGACAACTTTAATTGATTTTTCTCTTTCTAGTTTATGTGGGTTCCTTGGTTTAAATTTGGGTCACTGGGCTTTGTGGGAAACTCTTTTACCTGCTAAAACAACTTGCTGTCCCTAGATTAAGCCTGAAATAATATGTAGACTGCTGGATAGTTTCCACAGCATACTCAATCTCCCCATCACACTAGTTAACATATTTCCTTAGAATTATAGTTTTAGTTTTTAGTACAACAGACTATATATTTTATTATATCCATATTATAATATATCCATTAACCACCATGCTTCAGAGCCTCACATAGTTATTGGTGCATTATAAGTACTCAGTAAGCAGTTCTTAATAGGCAGATGAAATGGAGGAAGAGTGGGAGAATAATGCTCACAAAACTCAGCATTAGGAAAATCAAGGGGAAAGAATCAAGGAGTTTGAAATTTTGTTTTACTACCAAGATATTTTAGACTTTAAAAAGTATTTATATGTCTATTTCACATTTGCTTTTTATAATATAAGCAAGTATTATTAACATTACTTTATTACTAGTTACAAATACTTTTAAAAGGGAGCAAGCATAGTGCATTGTTATTTCTTCCTCTTGTAGTCCAACTATTTTTTGTTCATGTTCCATCCATTGACAATCCAGTTGAAATACCTACCACCTTCTCCATAGAGTATCTCAACTCATCTCTAGGGCCCTCCCTACTAACACCCATTTGTTTGATCTTCTTAATCACACAACATTCTCTATGTATTTTCTGTTTCCTAATAGCATAACTATAAGCAATTTGGAAAAACAAAATCAGATCAGGTTCATATTTATCACCACAGAATCTAGCACAGATTATATCAACAATAAAATATTACATAAAAATTACTTTTGAAGTTCATTCCAATCTTCTTAGTCTACTGTAAGGGAAATACAAGATGGTATTTCAGATCAGCCTAAGACCATACATCAACATGCTTCTCTGTGCTTCTTGTGTTCCTTCCCTTCTCCTACCATTGCCATGCATTGCATGTGGTTGAAATAGTACACACAGGTTCATGAGTTTCTGGATGGCATCGTCATTAACTACTTGTGTAAATATTTCTATCCTCAATTTCTGTATATACTAATATACAGATCTCAGCTGTCTAGAGATGCCAGTTTCCAGCAGTGTTCAAACGTAGTAAACTTACTTGTGGCACTATTAAGAAATATTGATGAGTTGTGACTGAAAAATCCTAGTGGTATAGACACTAACCATAGTCATTAAGATGGCTAGTGTGTGAAAAGAATTAATTATACTGCACTGAAACAGTCAGAGCATTTCCCACAGCCTCACCATTTGCTACAAGATATTTTTACTTTATTTCTTTTAACCAGGAAAGAACTGGGTGGTCATATATGTGCATAATGGCTTCTCAGATGTGTCTTTTCTTCATTTACTTTCTCTAACTAACAGGTTTCCGGGTTCATGTCAAGCCCAAAAGTCTTGGGATCACTTATAGTTCCTTATGAGACACATCAAGAATATTTTATCTTGAAAAGCAAAGAAATACTATTCTTCAATATCTCTGTAGATAAAAGTCCAGATAACATAAAGCCTTTAACATCTATCCTGAGGCAAGAATTTTTCCAAAAACTCAAAATTTACTTGCTATTACCAAAAATCCCAGGCAAGAAAAAATATTCCTGTCTTCATACTGGGAAAAGTTGGATTAAGCAAGCACTGAAGAAGATATTTTAATAGTTGAATCTGCAAGGTACTTTCTAGGCTTGGATTAAGCCATTTCTCTGGAGTCCTAAATTGTGATAAATTCCTTAAATTCAGCAAAATAAATTATTTTGACAGGAAAATGATCATGGCCACTGGGAAATTTGAGATAATAGCTCCTGGGAGGTAGGTTCTGGTCTAGGTAACTAACAGAAGGAATGAACAAATATCCTAAGGAAAGAATAGCAAAAAGAACAGAAAGGTTGTTCAGTTTAAAATATTTGCAACGGTTATGATCTCTGGAGATTATTTAATAAAAATTCTATGAAAGTTCCCTTTGCATATTCATATTCATTCTGCACTCCAACATTTAATACAACACATAGAACATGACAATGCTTGAAATATCCTGATAAACAAATACATAAACATCTAGAGTGAAGAAAAGAGTAAAACAATCAGAGAAGCTTCATCTTCACATTCTAGGCATCAGAAGGAGGAATTAGATAAACAGGATGGTTTGTACAAGTTATCTTGTGCCTAAACTTGAAGCTATTTCAGACTAGAAAAACTCAAGGACTGGATATGGATAATTGCTGTTGCTAAGGCATGCCAGCAGTGGATATAGCACTAGCTTGTTTCTAAGGTATTATAATACAAATGCAAGGACTCATTAATATTTTAAAATCTTGTCAAGGGGGGGGACTAAGTGTAGGTACCAAAATGAAACAATTTTAGGCATAATATTTGAGAGATGAGGAGTTGTAGGAAATGTGGGAAAGAGAGAAAGGGAAGCAGGAGGGAAAGGGGAGAGAAGAGGGGAGGCAGGTAAGGGGAGGGGAGGTAAGACGAGCAGTGAGAGAATTAGAACATTCAAAGCTAACACTTGGAAAGGTAGATAACAATTACTGTTGCTGCATAAGATCTTAACACAGAAAAAATTTTCCTATGAACAGATAGTGATATTGTTTTACTGACTTGACATATCCATCAACACACATACCTGCCTATATTGTGGCCTTGGCCTGGATAGAGAGACTCAAGTCTTGCTCTTTGCCCAGAACACATTGACAGAAAGAGAGCAAAAATGCAGATGCTTAACTGATCCGATGCAGTAAGTATAAACATGACCAGAGATAATTTCACCATTTAATAAACAGTTTTCATAACTGTTATCAAATGTATGCCTTTTTTAAACCTCAGCTTCTCAAGCTAACATTTATAGAAAATTGCCAAGCATCATTTGTAGATAAATGCACAATTTCAATATTTATGAAATGCTAGTTTTCTATAAATACAGATATTTGGAGACTATCTTCTCACTAGTCATTAAAATTTGAACAAGGATCAAAGCTAGAATAATATTAACAATCCCTTGCATTTGTATATTATTTTACATATTATTAATAATAGATAACATTTATTGAGCACTTAACAAGGTGCCTTACATATAAATTCTCAGAAGCAATTCAGTTCAGTCTCCAGAGCATTTGTCTAACACCTACTGTGTGACAGATGACTAATACTTGGTTTCTGTCTTTAAAATCTCTCATCTAGTTAGTCTCAACAAATGTTGGTGTAGTAAATAAATGAATAGACAGAGGCTAAGGATGAAGCAGTTTTATGGTCCGTTGAGGCAAAATATAAATAACTAGGTCCTCCCTTAGCTTTGATGGCTTTGAGAAAATACTTAATTTTTCCTAGCCTCAACTTCTGAAGTTTTTTATATTTAAAAATATTTCTTAGATAAGTGTGAAAATATTAACCATAGAAGTAAAATGTTTGCAAAAGAATGAGGTTTCAACAAATTCTGTGGTTGCTATTATTACTATTAATATCAACATCATTACAATTAGTAAGCAATCCTACCTAACTCTAACTTGTCTCCTCCTCAGTATAGTGATGGAACAAACAGAATTTTTATCATCTATAAAACTACGTCGACTTTAGAAAATACCATAAAAACATACAGAAAAGAAAGGAAGGAAGGAGGAAGCACAGAAATATATCCAGAGTGTCCAACCATTTTTGTGACATGACATTGTCATCTGCAAATATGTTGAACTGCATTCACAGCAATTCTGGGATGCATGTGATCATCTATATTTAGAGTAGACCAAAGGAAGAGGAGTGGACAGAAGTCCAATATTAAGTATATTCCCAAAGATACACAATAAATCAAAATGAGACAATAACTTTACCAAACATCGTGCTCTACCTAATTTCATAACCAAATGTTGGTTCTAGTAAACATGGGAACAAGTTCCTAATGTTCTGAAAGAACAGTATGTAGAGCCCAGGTAATAGCCATCTAGAAGCTCCTCTGATTCATATTTCTCAGATACAATAAAGTTGTGCCCCAGCTATGCAAAGGGAAAACTTTAGCAACAAGTCAAATTTTCTGATCAGAAATAGATCACCTCACCACATGGGTCACTTACCATTTCGGTCTGCTGGTAGATTTCACCATAGGTGCCATCCCATCTCTATAAAGACTCTTGGTTTTACTGAAGTTAACAATGTTGAAAATGACCCTCTGTAAAAGAAAGAGAAACTTGTCAGAAGTCCTTGCTATGCAGATTTTTGATAATTAAGACAGAAAACCATAAGCAAGGTTAAAGGAAGTCATGCGGTCTCGCACCCCACAGTGCAACAGACATCATGGACTGTAACTTGTTTGTGCCCTGTAAGCCTGAAAGCTTACAAATCTTACTCTTTTGGAATTATTACTACAATTGACTTTCACTTAATTAGTTTTGGAGCCCTGAAAGCCTGATATTTATTTCTATAACTAACACTTCAGGGTTTTGCGACCTGAATTATGTTATTAGAATACCTGAATTGTATTATGAGATGATAATAATTCCCATGTTGATAAATGGTAGTAATTGTACCTACCTAGTGAGGTTCTGATGGGAACTAAAGGGGTTAATGTATGTATATTGTTTCAATTCTCATTAGGTAATACAGAATCCTCTATAAAATTTAGTTACTAATTTTCCATCTTTCTCTAGAACAACCTAGAATTTGCCTGAAAATAAATAATGCCATTAGGGTAAAGGTAAACCTTTGATGTTCAATGAGACTAAAGATACTAACAGTACTAAATTATAATGGCAGTATTCTCCAGCTATTGGAGCTCTCTGATGAGATTTAGAGATGTTTACTCCTTTCTGTAACTTCACTGTGCTGTCCTCTCCTATAGGCTCAGGATGTGAGGTTAAGCTCTAATCTGCATGCATTGTAGAACCATGGGTGCTCAATAAACCCCCTCCTTTTGTCCTTTTACCCTCACAATAGGAGAATGAAGTGTTCTAGATGCCTAAGGATTTTCCAGAGTGGCAGTGCTGACAAAAACAATCAGATCTTTGTTTTAATGAACACATTTTTGCATAAGGGAAGACAAGAGATTAAGAAAAAAAGATGAACTGGATTGAAACATACTCATAACCACTGAAATATATCCCACAATGCCTGAAGACTAGGACTCAGGCAATTAGAAGGAGGAAAGAAAAAGGTTCTGAGATTTTACTTTTATCAAGCCTTTACCTATGCTTACAGTGAAAAAGATAAAGCATAAAAAAATCATGGATTTCATTATTCAACAATTATTTATATGAGAGGTGTTATATAGATTTTTATGGAAAATATCTTACATATTCTTCAATAACTATAATTAAAACATATATTCCTCCATTTTAAAGATATGGAAACTAATTATCTGAGAGGCTATTTCACTTGGTCAATGCCATACAACTAGTAGGCAACAGTATTTATATTTGAATCCAGTAGTTAAAAATGATAATACAGCCATGATTTTACCCTTGAGTAGTTGCTTATGAAAAGTCTAAGATAATATAACACCTAGTAAATCAATGTTTTAATAATGGAAAAAAGAAATATGATAGCAAACTTTGTTTTCAAAGTTTTGTTTTACTAAAAAAAGAACAAGATCAAGACCACTTCATCTGTCCTTGTATTTGAAACTATCATAAAGACTTTATTCCATGAAATAAGTTCTCAGAAATAACTCGTGTTTTCTTTTATCCTGTGAGACTCAGCCACTGACCCCAACTCCAGGAATTTCAGACCTCCCTTCTGTCATTACATTAAGTCATCAAGAATGTCCAAGGCTGCTCCATTATTAATAACTTAGATCTGCTGGTTGTCAGTTCAATTACTTTTTCCAAGGTCTTGGCTACTATCTGATTTAAGAAAATCAATATCAAGGGGACAAAGGGCCTTTGAACCTCACAAGGCATAATCCCCTCTTTTCTTTTGAGATTTCAAGTGTCAAATCCATTTCCAGTGAACTTAGAATCGGTATTATATATGTAGGAGCTAGATTATCAATAAAGAGAGAAAGCTAATAAAGAAATGATACAATCAGACAAAGTGAAATAAAAAGGCAGAAAGTAAGTGGGATTTTTATTAATTATTAACATCATACTAATAGAAAATGTCTCAGGTATTTTTAAATATTTTATATTATGTAGCTACTACATGCTTAAACAAAAGTTGTATATTTTAACTCCGTTTTACACAGGAGAAAAAATTAAATCTAGCAAGAGCCAGGTATATTGCCTTTATTCAATGAACAAAAATCTCTTAACTAGTAAATGGTGAAATTGGCACTTTTCTTAAGCTTCAGGATGCTCTGATTGCAGAGGCCCATGCCTTTGCAGCAGGATTACCTATCCCCTGATAGTGTTTCTCTATGCATTTGCAAGGAACTAACTCCTGCCCATTCAAAATAGCAGCAATTGGTGATGAGAATCAAATAATCAAAATGAAAAAATCTTATATCAAAAAGAAAACTTAACCAATGATCCTTAGTACTCACTATGAACCTAATTTCCAGGTAATCATTTCACTCATATTTATTATACCTTATAATAGATTAGAATCACTTGCAAAAGTTTTGAGAACAGACCCTTAGACTTCAACCACAGAGACTCTGACTTCTGAGCCATTTCTCCTTTTCTTTGAGAGCAATGAACTGTATGAGGCAAAAGCATTTGTTGCCTCTCATTGTTATAGTTTGACTATCAACCGTTCCCCCACAGGCTGGTACACTGAGGGCTTCTTTGCTAGCTAGTGGGCTTTGAAGAATATAAAGACTGACCTAATTAGTGGATGGGTTTAATGCATTCCAATATGACAACACTTTAAAAGTGGTGGGAAGGTAGAACTTGAGCTTAGCTGGAGTGAGTGGGAAACTCACTGGGGGAACTCCACAGAAAGATATCTCTTATCCCTGGCCCTTCCACAGTCTCTATCTACTGTAAGCCATGCAGCGACCAGTCTCTTCTAATATGGCTTCTCTTGGCCTTCTTGTTCTGCCTCACCTTAGGCTCAAAAGGACAGGAGGGCCAAGGGCACATGGACTAATAACAACACAACTAAGAGGGATAACCAGCCCAAAAATAGCAAAAGGAAGCCACAGATGAATTTAGATTATGAAATTCTAGTATACTACAAAGCATCTAAAATGACTAATAAATGTTTTCAACACAAGAGAACACCATCAACAACAATAAAATCACACTCACTGCCCTTAAACATGCAGTTTAATTTCAATATTCGTCTCCCAGGTTAAATGCATAATAGATGTTACTGCAAGAATAATCAATAAAGTATAAGAAAGAGCTGAAGAAATCCAGAATTAAGCACACAGAACAAGAGATAAAATATTAACAAGCTATAAAAAGGAAAGAAATGAAACTCTAAACGCATCTCCTTAAAAGTTGTCTTAAAGGAGAAATGATAAAGTGGCAGGGACAAAATGAAAGAGGAAAACAGCTGAATATAAGGTCAGGGTTGTAAAAGGCATAAACACTCAGATTTGGAATTACAAGACCACCCAAAGCAGGCTTTTTGAAAAATATATGGAAAAAAAAGACAACAGTTTAAAAGCAAACAAAAGAAGATGCATGAGACCAGTAAACTATTGGCTGACTATAAGGACAAAATGGCTTGTTTAGGCAAGCTAATCATAGTTTAGCCTCTAAACTTATTTCTCAGCTCTCTGGCCCACATCCTTGCTTGCTAAGTGTTCTCTTCCTTCTTCTCCTTTATGTTTTTGGGGGCTTACTTTTATTTTTCAAAAGTGTGTGTGTGTGTGTGTGTGTGTGTGTGTGTGTGTGTGTATCTGTGTGGCTATGTACATATGAGTGCAGGCACCTACAGAGCCCAGAAGAGGGTGTCAGACCCCCAAAAGTTAGAGTTACAGGCAGTTGTGAAAAGCCTCACATCATTGGTTTTAGGAAATCAACTCGAATTCTCTGGAAAAGCAGTATGCACTCCTAAATGTTGAGCCAGATCTCCAGACGCCACGTGTTCTTTTTATTAATAAACTGTCTCCATTTCTACCACTATTCACATGTTCCTGGCAAAGGAAGTCCTTGTTCTGGGACAGGAGAATCTAGAAATCCCAGATGTCACCCAGACTACTCCTCTACCTGCCCATGACATTCTCTTCTCCTCTCCCATCCTCCATCCCCCCTCTCTCTTACTCTTTTTTGTGTATGACAAAATTGACCATATCACAAGAAAAAACCCACAGCTCTCAAAATAATAAATTGCTATAGAAAAATTCAAATCTCATAACAGACACAATTAATCAAAGATGATTTACAAATAATCTATCTCATCAATAAACACATTAAAAGGGAATGTGAAACTTCAGGTAAATAAAGAATACCTATAAAATTTAGGTATGTATATGATCACAAAACAAATGTTATTTTAATTATTCTTATATCAAATCAAAAAATAAAAGTGTATTTCAATATGATAGCAAAATAGTCATGTACTTTGAAATGCTAAAACATCCCCCATAAGTTTACATTTGTCCAAGAAGAAATACTGACAAAAGATAGAACAGTTTTAGAATTTGATGTTAACTCACTATTTTGTATGAGAGTTGTGACACACAGCAAAAGTGGTCCACAGACAGGTTTGACCCTTAGGGTACATAGAAAACAAGAAAGTTTAGAGAAGTAAGGTGCTATGCCGTCCGCATATAAAGAAAGAAAGACAAAACTTTGGAAGCACGTGGTACCCCTGAAGACATGAGTTCTACGCAGGGTGTGGCCAAAAGTATTACTAAGAGAAATTGAACTGGTTAGCCATCTCATACCAAGTCCCAAGGATTACTCTTACTCCATGTGGCCAGGTTTAGAGATTTACATGCTTAAGAAGTGGAAGGAAGCACCGAGAGAAATTCTGGATTCTGAGATGGCAGACACACCTGAGAGCAGGTGCCAGGCATTGTTGTCAGATTTAAGTTCCAATCAGGAGGTTAGAAAATTCTTCTCTTGCATCACCAACCCCCAAAGGTAAATATTTACAAATGTAGACCCAGAACACTTCCCCTAATAAAATACAAGCTTGTTAATAGCAAAATGTGGGGGGCAGAGAAAGTCCTGAGTGGGTGAAGTCCTGAGTGAATGTGTATTTTGACATGAGCATGGCCTAATGAAGACTCTTGAGACCAAGAGGCCCATGATAAATCAACAAAGCTATTGAAACATATGGGCTAGGCCGAAGAGGGATTGCAAAGCCTTTTCTGGGGGTCTGGGTATGAATGCTTGGGAACCATTGGTCAGCGTGTGCAAAGACTAGCAACTGCAGCTTCCTCCTCCGGATGTTGACAGCCTGAGACTATTCATCTATCCAGTCTAGAAGCCTAGATAACCCCTGTGCTGTACCTAACAAACATGCTGAGGTTCCCAGTTGCAGGGGTATGGATTAGAACATGATCCCAAATTTATTGTGTGTCTGTATTTCTTCCCTTTACCCATTTCAGTATTGCCCCAGCGGGCTATCTGAACCCAAGCCATGCAGAATATGCAGCAGAGACCAAGGCAAATAAACTTACAAGAACTTGAAGAAACAGTTGGTTTGTATTAGGTTCGCAGAGAGCTAATGTAACAGAAATAGAATCAGATATTAGATGGTACTAGGTCAGTGACAAAAGAAAAATATATTGAGAGTTTGAGGGAGAATTATCTAGCAGCAGAAATATTAAGGAATGAAATTATCTATAACAAAGGGTCAATAAGTCCTACCTAAAATGAAGAGGAATTTATAGTAAATTGTAGAATAGAGATTTTTATTTAGACATATACAGATGATACAGAAAACAGTCAAATAAATCAAACTGATTTCTGTTAGCATAGGGGCCTTCTATGCTTCCTGATTGCCTTCTTTCTTTGAATAAAGCCATACCCATTCATGGCTATGCTGCTTTTACAACACTGGCACAGAGCTGAACAGTTCTGCAGAAGTTTAATAGCTCTCAAGTCTAAATCATTTGCTTTCTTATTCTTTATAAAGCAATTTTCAACCCTAAAATGGCTCCCTTAGTTAAGATATCTTCTTCCCTGCTCCCATATC
>LOJH01035808.1:992-15674 GCA_001685095.1 Ellobius talpinus | reverse complement strand
CCGTGTGGGAGCCAGGTGGGACGAAAAGCAGGCCTGCTCTCCCTTATCACTACAACATGTGGTTTGCCCTTGTGACTGCATGCTTGACTCAGGTGACTCCTCTTAACCCCCAGAGTAAAATTTGTCTGATGCTTGGAATAAAGAGTTGGCTATTGCATGAGACTTTAGTCCACCCCATTTAAGGGCTTCGTTTTCCCAGGGATGGGAAAGATTGAGACAGGCTCTCTTGTAGCTGAGGCTGGCCTCAAACTTACTATGTATCTGAGGTGGACCTTGAACTCCGATCCTCCTGCCTCCATCTCCCAAGTCTTGGGTTAGCAGGTGTGAGGCACCATGCCTAGAACCCAATGTAATTTTTAAAATTGATAAAGGTCACAGACAGCTCCCAGAGAAGGACATTCTGCCTTCTTATTCATGAAAAGATCTTCAGTCCCATTATAATGAAAGAGGTAGAAACAAAATCTTCAAGAAAGCACTTTGCTCTTTAAATGATTGACAATGTTCAAAAAGCTTAACACACTGAAGGCAAGGCTGTGGGTGCAGCTAGAGTCAGGCATTTATAGTGGGACAGCTGACAAGAGGGAGTCATCTAAAGACAATGATATGGGACACAACAAAATTGAAAGTGTAGCATTTGATAGAGCAAAGTCAATTCTACAAACTTGTGGTTATACATATATGCAAATAAATGTTCAAGGACTAATGCATTCTTCTTTTTCTTCTTTGTTTGCTTTTTTCTTTCAAGACAGAGTTTCCCTGTGTATCCCTGGCTGTTCTGGAACTCACTCTGTAAACCAGGCTGGCCTTGAACGCAAGTACTGGAACTAAAGGTGTTTGCCTTGGATGCATGGGAAATTAGCAAAGGAAGCATGGAAATTAGCAAAGGAACCATAGGAAGTTGGCAAAGCCTTCCATATATAAATCAAATTCAGGAATGTAAAACCCTCTTCTGGCCCAAGTACAAGTTCCTGTAAGTATTGATCAGTGTGTGCAACAACTAGCAACTGCAGTTTCCTCTTCCTGGATGTGCATAGCTGAGACTGCTCCCTTACAGAGACCTCCTACAGAGACTCACTAACTCCTCAGCCTGCACTGTACCTAAGAGTCACACGGAGTTGTGGGTTCTGGGTTGTGATAGCAATTGGTGCTACTTCATCAAAGTGTGCACAGCTCACCCGAGTCCAGCTTTTCTATGGCTCTCATTTCTTTAGTGCCCTTATCCCTTCCACCTCTAGTCAGGGTTCCAGGACCAAGTCTTGAGGGGTGAAAAAGAAGTGGGGGGGTGAAGAAGAGGAGAAGGAGGCATCAGCCAAAAAAAATCTCATATCTTTAACAACTAATTCAAAATGGATTATAAGCCAAAATATAAAGCTGCCAAACTTCTAGAAGAAAGCAACAGAAATTCCAGGGATGAATTTTTGGATACAACACTGTAAGCTGGATTCATGAAAAACTGGATTTATTGACCGAATAGACTTGATTGAAATTCAAAACTTCTCAGCTGGAGGGGTGGTTCAGTCATTAGGAAAGCGCACTGCTCTTGAGAGGATCCAAGCTCTGTTCTCAGCGCCCATAGTAGGCATTTCACACACACCTGTAACTCCAGCTCTCAAGGATCCAGTGCCTTCTTCTGGCTTCTGCAGGTACTGCACTCACATGTGTATATGCATTAACACAGACACACATACCTAAATAAAAATTTTTTAAAAAAAGAGGTTTAATGTATTCAAATTTTAGAAAATTATTTAGGAAGTCAGAGAGTTCTAAGCAGGAATGGGACTGCAGTGAGAGACTTTATTCTACCACAGGCATGCAGTACAGGGAAGGGGTGGGAAGCATGCTGCTGCAGGAACCACACAGCGTCCTTCAGTCAGAGGTCATTTCTCATTGAGTCATGGTGCATGGGTTAATAACATGCGTGTTCCTATCCATGAACGGCTGGATTAGAAATGGATGGTAGAGGGCTGGAGAATTGGCTCAGCCATTAAAGGCTCACAACCAAAAATCAAAGAAATGGATGGCAGACAGTAGAATCCAGATTCTCACAATGGGATGGAAATTTATGGCTAAGCAATAAAGTTGATGACACTTGTATCAACTCATGCTTAGCCTGGTGTCAGTGCAGACAGAAACACTTGTAGGCATGTGTATATCTTCAGGTTCCTATGCACACATATTCATGCCTCCCCCTGTCAGCTGAAAGAGCTTAGGATCAATACTCAACTCTGCATCCAGATCCTGGTTTCTACAGTCATCCTCCATAAAAAATAGCCAAAGCACCTCGGAGAAGAACTCCCAGGATTAGGGCAGGAAATGCTCCAGATGAGCCTGGCAGAAACTGAGGAAGCATTCGGGAGAAAAAAAAGTGATGGGGATATATCAAAGGTCACAGACCAACTGGAAGGGCTACCAATGACCCACAGGAAGCTATAAAATATACAGCAATGGTTTTAAAATAATAAATAAGAGGTCATTTAGCAATAAAAGATTATTACTGAATTCAGACTATAAAGTAAATATCTATGAATCCATAGTAAGTAAGAGATAAATAGATGGATAGACAGATGTATAGATAGACGATTGATAGGTAGACAGATAGAGGATGGATGGATGGATGGATGGATGGATGGATGGATGGATGGATGGATGGATGATGGATGGATACTAACTCTCTTGCAAGAGAATGCCAAACCATGTGTGTGAGAACTACACATTCATGCTGACGGAGCAGACTCCCACTCCATCAATTTGACATGTGTGAGGTGATGACTTTGCAGATGTTTCAGTGAAAAGGTGGATAAAGGAGCTACTTTATGATGGTGGCATCCCATAAGCACCAGCAGCAGTCATTTATGTTGAAAGTAGGTCAAGATGAGCCAGGCACACTTCACCTCTGCAGGCTTCCTTCCCAGCCTAGGGACACTCTCCAGAAGGCTTGGCCACACCCTCGGAAGTGTTGCAGTCACCACAAACAAGGGAAGGCTGAAAGAGACAAAGGCTGAAAGAGACAAAGGCTGGGAAGAATAAACTGCTGAATGGAAGACAACATGGGGGAAGGAGAGCTAATGAAGTCTGGATGAACTGCAGAACGTGACTAATGATGCTGCATCGATATTGGTCTGTTAACTGTAACAGAATTAGAGAAGAGTCAGTGAGCTCCCAAACCAATCAATAAAAACTATTGCACCTGCAGCGTGGAGAGCAGGAGGAGGAAGAAGTGAATGACACTCTGACCTCCACACGTACACCACAGGGGGCACATACAAGTAAACATGTGTGTGCATGCGCACACGCACACACAAGTACATAAATGAAAAAAGAAAGAACTAAAATGAATAAATTGAAATGAAACCCTAAAACATATTCCTCTCATCTAGAAGAAGCAGCAAAAAAATAAATTCAAGGAGCACAAGCCAGAAAACCCGTAACAGTGAGACACACAGATGAAGGATTAAGGGCAGATGTTTGGAGCTACTGCAAAAGCCAAACCAATGCCAACCAAAGCCTCCACAGCTGTTGTCCTTAAAAAATGAGGGCAGGGAGGGGGAGATGGCTCAGCAGTTAAGAACACTGACTGCTCTTGCAGAGGACAGGGGTTCCATTCCCAGAACTCATATGGTGGTTCAACCAACAGTTTCAGGAGATCTAACGCCCTCTTCTGGCCTCCCTGGGCACCATGCAGGCAAAGCACCCACACATATAAACATAAAAGTCAATCTTTCTTTTAAGAGATGGTAAAATGAAAGAATTCTTTTTTTAAAACCAGGGTTATAATCTTAGCATCAAATATCAGATAAAGAATATTCAAGGCTTGGGGTTTTATTCCTGCCTATTCATCCTGGCTCATAAAGATAAAGGGGTCAGTTCATCAGGAAGACATAATAAGCACAAATGTGTGTTCATATTATAGCAAAATTCCACTATACGAGGGGCAAAAGCAGACAGGGGGAACAGATGTATCTCGAACTACTGTTAGGGACTCCACTCTCCCAGTAATTGATGATATGGGATAACTGATATGAACCGCCATGACTTAACTACTATTTATAGACTCTGACTATAGAGTTCACATTTCTTAAGGAAATTCATCCCAACTGACCATCAGCTGAGCTGAAAGATTCAACAAATTGAAAAGGATTGAAACCAAACACCATATCTAGCAACTAAGCTAACCTACCAACAGTATTATAGGATAGAAAACCCCAAATATTTTTAAATTAAACAAAGTACTCCTAAATAATCAATGTCTCAAGGAAGTCACAAGACCTCAGCACATCAGGAACCACACAAAGCAAAGGTACGGCACATTACTTCAGTGGCACAGCTCTTCCCTGGGGGGGTCTCTTCCCTGGGGGCCTCTTCCCTGGGGGCTCTTCCCTGGGGGAGTCTCTTCCCTGGGGCGTCTCTTCCCTGGGGGTCTCTTCCATGGGGGGTCTCTTCCCTGGGGGGTCTCTTCCCTGGGGGTCTTTTCCCTGGGGAAGTCTCTTCCCTGGGGAGGTCTCTTCCCTGGAGGGCTTAAGGATCTGGGTCCGCTTCCTAGCACTGGGGCACAAAAATTGCCTTATCTGTAATAATGCTGAAACAGCTCTTAAAGTTTTTTAACTTTGATGTTTATATAGAACAAAACAGAAAATGAAAAAGTCAAAAGTTGGCTCTTTGAAAGGAGCAACATCTGACAGGCCTGTAACTAGCCTGATCATAAAAGAATGCTGACATTTCCACACCAGAAACTAAAAGATGTTATCACTCCAGGTTCTGCAGAAGATGCACAAATCCAGTGACTTACACAAAACAGGAAAACTGGTTGGAAAGCAAAACTTAGTAAAAGTAATATGAGATAAAATAAAAAATTTCAATAGTCCTAAAGAGATATTAAAATGTAATGTCGAAACTCTGAGCCTAGATGTTTTCAGCAGTGAGTTACATCAAAACTTAAAAGCAAAGCAAAATAAAAAAATCTCCTTAGAATATTGCCTGAAAATAAATTCCAAATGAAGCCGGGCAGTGGTGGTGCACACCTTCAATCCCAGCATCGGGAGGCAGAAGCAGGAAGATCTCTTTGAGTTTGAGGCCAGCCTGGTCTACAGAAAGAGTTCTAGGACAGCCAGAGATACACAGAGAAACCCTGTCTTGAAGAGAGAGGGAGAGAGAGAGAAGAAATTCCAAATGAAACTATCAATTAGCTTGCAATGGAATCTCAATGGTGGTAGGGTTTCCCCACACACACTGAGGATACACGCAGTTCCAACATCTGAAGACCCCAATACTTCACTAGACGAGTGAGTTTTCGTCACTGTGACAAATGCCTGGGAAAGTCAGCTTGAAGAAGGGAAAGGTTATTCTGAATAACTGTTTCAGAGGTTTCAGTTCATGGAGGGTGTGGCCATGTTGCTTTTATACCTATCATGATGCAGGACATCATGGGGGTAACAGGTGGGATAAAAAAAACCTCTCTAAATCTTGATGGTCATGAAGAGGATAGAGAAAGGAAAGAAGGGCCTGAACGCCAATATCTCCTTCAAGGGCAGACTCACAATGACCTTCCTCCTTTCACTAGGCCCCACCTCTTAAAGGTTCCACTCTCTCTCCAATACATCACAAGCTATAACCAACACTTCATTGTCTTGGGATCTTGGTTGGATTTTTTATTTTGGTTTGGTTTGGTTGCGAGCCTAGCCTTTAATGGCTAAGCCATCTCTCTAGCCCACTGGCTGTGTTTTAAGAGTCAAACTGTAGGGCTGGAGAGATGGCATATTGTTTCCCTTTTCCCAAGTTTGAATACCAACCAGAGTTCAGATCTCCAGTACCCATGTAAATGATAGGTGAGCATGGTGTCCCACCTGTAATTCCAGCCTAGGAATGCAGAGGCAGGATTTCCCCAGAACAAGGTTGGCTAATGAGCTAGACAATATGGCAAGTTAGGATTTTAATTATGAGACCCTGCTTCACTGAATAAGGAGGAAGGGCCATCTAGGATGATTCCCAGCATCAGCCTCAAACCTCCTCATGGGCAAGCACCCATGTGCACACACACCTTCTCACAGTGTCCCCAATACATAGAGCAAAAAAGGCATGCATGTGTATGCACGCCACAGACACACATGTACATAACATACATCTACCACATGTTTAAAAAAGAGAAAATGTAAAACATGATCAATTCAACACCCATCTTTGATACTCTCAAGTAGGGATGAGGCTGAAGAAAGGGAGGGTTCTGCTGTCAAGAGCATATTCTGGTTGGCTTCATGTTACTGACGTAAACACCATGACCAAAGCAACATAGAGAGAGCACACGTTTCTTTGGTGTACACTTCTAGGTCACAGTCCGTCATGGAGGGAATTCAGGCAGGAACTGAAGCAGAAACCACAGAGGAGGACTGCTTACTGGATTGCCTCCTGGTTCATGCTCAGTTAGCTTTCTTCCCCTCCACCCCCCCCAACACAGGGTTTCATTGTGTAACAGCTCTGGCTGTCCTGGAACTCGCCTTGTAGACTTGAACTGACAGAGATCCGCCTGCCTCTGCCTATCAAGTGCTGGAATTAAAGGTGTGGCCACACTGGGCTAGACCCTCCCACATTCACGGGCAATCAAGACAGTCTCTCACAGACGTGGCCACAGGCTAGTCTAACTGAGGCAATCCTTCCTTAGAGGTTCCTTCTCTCCAGGTTACTCTAGGTTCTCTCAATTTGACACAGAAACTGACCAGGACAGAGCAATGACTGCTCTCCCAGAGGATCTGATGTTGAGTTTGAGCGCTCACAACAGATAATAGACAACTGCCTATAATTCCAGCTCCCAGAGATCCGAACCCCCACCCCCCACCCCCGGCTTCCAAAGGTACCCATACACATGAACACACAGCCACGGACAAACACACATAAAAATAAAATAAACTTTTAAAAGAAGTGATTAAAAATAAAAGTAGTTTTCCTCAACTCAACAAAGGACATTTCTGAAAGTTCTGCTCTGATATCAGACCTAAGCTGAATTACTCAGAGAATCACTTTGTCTTAAGATTGGAGACATGGCCTGGATGTCCACTCTGCCTTAGACCGATGCACCAGTGTTTCAATTAGGAAAGAAACTGATTATATATATATAAAACAGATTAGAGAGGGGGAATGAACCCATGTCTTTGCAGCTGTCATGTTTGGCCCTGTCAGGACCTTCTCTTCACAACCTCAAGCAGGAAGAGATGAGGCTCAAGGAGGAAAAGGCAGAGGCCATGGCCTGCTGGAGGCCGGAGTTTGGTTGCAGCAGGAAACTCTGGGGCAGAATAAACGAGCAGAGACGGGAGCCCTTGACTCCTGGAGCACCATGGCCAGAGGGAGCTGGCTGAGGAAAAGCTTGGCCTCCGTCTCTGGAAGCACACCCTAGGCCTGTGAAGAGACGAGGACACTTGACAAAGAGGTTGTCACTTCTGCCTCTGAGTCTCGTGCACACAGCAACCAGCGGAGACCATGTACCTAGGGACCCAAAGGTGTCACCCTCTAGTAGGTGGAAAAGCCAGAAGGCTCTGGGGTGGAGGGAAAGCTTCCACAACATGAACAACTCTGGGGTTACCTGACTGGGGAGTGGGAAGACGAGGGAATGAAGAAAAGACAGACACACCGACACTGGTCCCGAGAAGCTGGGATCAGGTGGGTCGTGCACTTTGATGGAGATGCCTGAGTAGCCTGGGAACTTGGAAGGTTTATTCCATCCACCTGGATGGAGGAGGCAGGTTTATTGCACACAGCTGAAGGAGGAGGTGGGTCTCACTGATCTCAGGCCTCTGTGTGGAGCAGTCTCGGGCTGTAAACATCTCCATCCTCCTCAGAGGAGGAAGCTGCATGTGATACTTCCTGTACACACTGTCCTCATGTGCACACAGACCAGGAGAAGGCTTTGCCATTCCCCTGAGTCTAAGGCACTGGGATCCTTGACATGGCCTTGCTCATGTCAACAACACACATTCATTCAGCACTTCATCCACCAAAACCACCCACACAGAGCATTTTCCCAGCGATATGCAGGGCTTGCAGAGGAGACAGAGCTCCTGGGTAGGCAGGCCTGCATCATTCTCCATACTCAAGGAGACTGAATTGTCAGAGACTGCAGACCCTGGGCCAGGAGAGATGCCTGGGCCAAGGACAGGGCACTTAACTTGAAACACGCCTGCCTCATATCCCAGGTAGACATCCTATCAACTTGAGTCATCAAAAGTCACAGGAGATGTGGATACTGAGGTCAGTTTGGGGGACAAGGGGATATTTCCAAAGAAGCTAATTATGAGAGTGACAGGCTACAAGTCTGAGGCACACGTTAGAGTATCTGGAGGATGTGAGCCACTACCAGGAGCTCAGAGGGAAAGATGCCGCTTTGGGGGGGAGGGTGAGAGTGAGGATAGAATGGCCCCCAGGTAGGAGATGGCCCAGACCACACTAGTAAGGCCTCATACCTCTTAGGCCTGCCTCCCAGGTATACTCCTTCCACAGAAGGTCTCCTTCGGTGTGTATAGTACCTGGGTCTTGGCATTCTGGTGGAAATAAAGACAAGGCAGGTCCCCGTTTAAACTCATATCCCTTGGGAACCCTGGACAGGGACCTCAAAGACAGAGGCCCGAGTAAGCTGCCTTGTATTGAGGGGCGGGCTTCAGTCTGTGTCTTGCTCTTTCTGTAAACTCTGGCTGGCCTTGAACGCAAGTACTGGAACTAAAGGTGTTTGCCACCACCAACCTGGCTTGATATATTATTCTTTATTCCATAAGATTAGAAACAACCAGCCAGGTGGTAGTGGCACACACCTTTAATCCCAGCACTCGGAGGCAGAGGCAGGTGGTCTACAAGAGCTAGTTCCAGGACAGATTCCAAAGCTACAGTGAAACCCTGTCTCAAAAGAAAAAAAAAACAAATAAAAAAAATTAGAAACAACTGAAGCATCTATTACTGGCCTACTTGTTAAATATATGATGGAATATTATTACCAGCAACAATGAGGTATTGTTAAGTGTACTGATAAAAACCTTCTGCACAGAAAGTGTAGAGTAAATATATGTGCATATATGTTAGATGTGTGTAGGTGTCTAGAAGACAACAGGGCTGGGGATGCAGCTTCCTTGTAGAGCATTTGCTTAGCATGCCAAGACCTTAAAGTTCATCCTCAGAACCATAAGCAGAGGTTTAAAATACATAATGGGGCCAGGTTTATGTTGGAGTACACCTTTAGTTTAGCACTCGGGAGGCAGAGGCAGTAGGATAAGGCCAGCCTCGTCTACAAAGCAAGATCCAGGACAACCATAATTATTCAGAGTCCCTGTCTCAAAAAAAATGAATAAACTGTGGAAAGGATTTTAAAAATCAACAGGGGCTGGAGAAATATGTGGTTCAGAGATCTCACTGGATGATGAGTTTGGACCTCAGTATCCACATCAGGTACCAAACGCAGCTGCCTGCAAATCCAGCCTCAGATCTGATATGCTCTTCTGACCTCCATGGACACCTGTCCTCACAGGCACTCAAAGAGACACACACAAATACACATTACTTTTTAAATAAGTCTTTTTTTTTCAAGACAGGGTTTCCCAATGTAGCCCTGGCTGTCCTGAAACTCACTATGTAGACCAGGCTGGACTCAAACTCAGAGATCTGCCTGCCTCTGCCTCCTAAGTACTGGGTTTAAAGGCATGTGCCACCATGCTAGGTTTTTTTTTAAATAAATCTAAAAACAAACAAACAAACATTCAGGTGTGGTGGCACATGCCTATAATCCCAACACCTAACGGAAGCAGGAGGATTGGGAGTTGAAGGCCAAATTAGATTACATAGCAAGAACCTCTCTCAGAAGGCGGAGAAAAAAAAAGGTAAACACAATGTTAGATACGGTAACTGCCAAGAAGAGATTCTTGCAGTTCATAAAAGTTGTTGGTACCTTTGAATCCTGAAGTGTGTGCTCATAAGCATTCAAAGACACATAAAAAGTTCAAACTAGTTGGGGAATTAGGGCAATGAGAAGAAGTCACATAAGTATAACTGTAAAGTCACAGATTTGGGCTATGGTGACTCACAGAGACAGACAGAAGAGAAGACCCAGGGAAAGGCAGTGAAGAGAAAGCTCCCAGGTTCTAGATGGTTCTGGATGACTGTGACCTACGCTGGAAGGCATGGCAACAGCAACACCAAGTAGAGCAGACAGAAGTGGCGTCTCAAAAGGAGACAAGGAATGCAGCTTTGGAGACAGACACATCCCTGACGCAGCAGAAATGTGGTCCAAGGCTGGGCACTGGCTCAGAGTCCACCTGCAAGAGGTAATTGTACTCTGGCTTTAGAAGTACTCAGGATGAAAGCACTCCCTCGCACTGAGGGAGTCCCCAGGAGCCAGGCTGGGTGGTGCATAGAGCTACCCCAAGGCGGCTGGATTGCTTCCTTCCCATACCCATACCCACACTGCATCCAACCCAGGCCTGTCAGTACATGCCAATGGAGCATGAAGATGTATGTATGAGCCAGGAGGTATGACTGGAAGGAGATGGCTATGTAGACAACCAGGGTGGGCTGACTAGTACAGCAAATGGAAAGGAACCCTGTGTCTCTCTATCCATCTGGACACCCAGCTCACTCAGCAAGGGACTCTTTCCTTAGTCCTCCCTGCTGGCCTCTCCTAGACCCTCACCACACCTCCATGAGGTACCATGAGACTCTTCCAAAGGACAGTGGCAGCCCAAAGATTGTCCCCAAAGATGCATCTTTCCTGGTTCAGGCCCTGCCTTATCTGGTGCCTTGACGCCCTGTGTGCCAGAGCCAGGGCAGAGGAGTTGTCAAGCGTCACCCCCTCCCTGCCCTCAAGCTGCCTGAGTCACTGTCTAGGCATTGGGCACTGGCAGGCCAGAAGAGGTGATGTCTGGCACCACCATAGATCCAAGCAAAGGAAGCCAGAGCATCAGCTTCTGTTCAGGCTTGCCTGGGTTTGAGTCCTGATCCCTTCATGTACTAGTGAGGTAACCTTGGGCAAGACAGTTTCTTGAAGCCTGTTCTCTGCATCTATGAACAAAGGCACTCACGTAACAC
The DNA here is from genome assembly GCA_001685095.1 of Ellobius talpinus. Classification (NCBI taxonomy): domain Eukaryota; kingdom Metazoa; phylum Chordata; class Mammalia; order Rodentia; family Cricetidae; genus Ellobius; species Ellobius talpinus. The sequence goes on along the minus strand of LOJH01035808.1, from coordinate 4,625 downwards.
TCCCTTCAACAAATACAGCAGGCAACATCTGGGGTGCCAATAACGGAGTGGTGAACAAGCCTTATCCCCATAGGGTGTGCAGTAGGTATAATGACTATATCCATTTTAGGGTTAAACAGTATAAAGTATCCAGGAACTTGTCCAGTGTGTTGGTTGATTTTTATTGTCAACTTGACCCAACCTGGAGTCACCTGGTCGCTAGTCCTTTGTCAACTTGGCATACGTTAGAACCATCAGAGGGGAGGGAACCTCAAGTGGGAAAAAGTTTCCATAAGATTAGGCTATAAGGCAAGCCCGTAGACCATCTTCTTAATTAGTGATTAATGTGGGAGGGTCCAGCCCATTGTGGGCAGGGTCCTGGGTTCTATAAGAAAGAAGGCTAAACAAGCCATGAGAAGCCAGTAACTCTCCTCCATGGCCTCTGCATCAGCTCCTGCCTCCAGGTTCCTGTTTGAGTTCCTTCTTGGCTTCCTACAATGTGGAAGTGTAACCCAAATAAATCCTTTCCTCCCCAACTTGCTTTTTGGTGTTTCATTGCAGCAATAGAAACTCTTAATTAGGACACCTGGGAAGTGGGAACTTCAGTTGAGGAATTTCCCGGATGACATTGGCCTGTGGCCACATCCTCAAGATATTGTCATGATTGATGTAGAAGGATCCATCCCATTGTGGGTGGCACCATTCCTAGGCAGGTAGATCTAGGCTGTATAAAATAAGTTAGTGGAGCATGAGCCAGGGAGCAGCATCCTCCATAGTTGCTGCTCCGAGGTTCTGCACTGACTTCCCTCAATGATGCATTGTGACCTGGGAGTGTAAAAAATGAAATAAATCCTTCCCTCCCCAAGTTGTTTATGGTCATGGTGTAGTAACATTTGATCAGCTGCATTTAAGGTATTGTTTTATCTTGTCTGGGCATACTTTATAAGAGCAGTTTCAGCCTGTGGATCACAACCCCTTTCGAGAGTCAAATATCAGATATCCTGCATATCAGATATTGACATTTGTAACAGTAACAGTAACAAAATTGCAGTTATGAAGTAGCAATGAAGTAATTTTATGGTCGGGGGTCAGTGCAACATGAGGAACTGTATGAAAGAGTCACAGTGTTAGAAAGGTTGAAAACCATGCTTTACACTGATCTGAAAAGGAATGTGGTGTGACTCCAGGATTCAGGCATTGTATAACCATGATCTCTAGATCTGAAATTGAAAGCTCTTCAGCAATGCAATAGGTCTGGTGTACGCTTGGGGACAAGGCTGTGGCAGTGATCACCATTCATGGTCGCTAGGCCCACAAACACTGCACAGGGTCCATGTTTTCTAGGCTCACTTTCACTAAAATGGTGGCAAAGGACCCATCTCCTCCACTGATGGCTTTGTCGCTGGGCATCGGCCTGTCTGGTTGGATCTCATGTTCCAGGAAGTAGAGCTCCCAGTGGGCACTGGCCGGCTACACACTGGACTGCCCCAAGTGTATTGAGATACACTCCCTCTGACAGGGCAGAGGGCAGCTTTGGAGAAACCTATACCTTGCCTGGACCCAAATCCAGTCCCTTTTCCTTCTGTGGTTATCTAGTTGAATGTCAAGGATCATGGACTTTGCTCTCCATTCTCTACTTCCTGTATCTAACTAAGCACTAGTGGTGGCATCGAGGGCCAACAGGGCACTGGCTGTTGGGGCTGCGCCAAAACTCTGGGGGAAACAGATGTGGGTAGATCTAAGAATCTAGGGCTTCACTCAGTGACTAAGCACTCTGACGAGAGACATGAGGGGACCCGATGGGTCTGGCAGAGTGTGATAGTAACCCATCTATGTCCAGAGAGAAATGGGGCGCCAACAGTGAGGAAGGCAAGAAAAAAACGACAGCAAGCAGAGATGCCAACCCCAAATTTGGGATGAGGGTTCTTTCTGACAGAAGGAAGTGAATTCCACTGGAGGCTTGGTAGCCAGTGTTCATTATATTATTCCTTGTACTTTTTTTTTGCATTACTGTGTTTCGTGGTTTTATTTGTTGATTCATCGTTTCTGTTGAACTTAGGGCCTCACACAGGTTAAGCAAGTTCTCCATCACTCTAACTTTGTCCTTAAAAAAAGGTATTTTGAGACAAGGTCACACTAAGTTGCCTAGGCTGGTTTTGAGCTCATGAGCTTCCTACTTCAGCCTCTCAAATAGCTGGAGTTACAGGCCTATACTACCAGACCTGGCTAATATTTTGTAACATTTAATGAGGATGTTTTATTCATAAACCTAACACACCACTGGCTTTTAAAATCTGACCTACAGACCCTGACTTATGATTTTTGGGTGAATGGAATTTATCTAGAAGTGATCTGTATCTGAGACCCAGGATATCTCTATCCCTCTTATATTCCTTATTAGAGGTAATAATAAGAGCCCTCTCCTGGGATGAACAACTATGAGAGGTGGTTAAAAGAATACTTCAAAGCTGTCAATCTCATTGCCTTCATACACCCTGGGGGTGCTTCATACATGTTAGAGACCCCTACCAGCTTCTCCGCCTCCGGTGTTATGATAAAAGAAGACAAATGAGTCCGTCTGTGAGAGATGGGACAGTCAAAGACTCAAGTGCTCCCCAGGTATGGGAAGGAGGGAGTCTGATTTGCCTCGCCTAGTGCCCAGCAAAGTCAGCCCCTCCTGAAGTATCCCTGAGCCTATTCGGTCTCCATTCATGAAATCAGACACAGTCCTGGCCCCAGGAACCATGAGCCTACACAGGGTGTCTGGCTTCTCAGGGAACAATGCCCTGTGCTGTGAGGCTGCAGGTTTGGAACAAAGAACTCGCCTCTGGAGACATGTTTCTTTGCCTCAGCTTCCTGAGCTCCTGTTTCGGTAAACACGGTATAATCTCCTACCCAGAAGGCTTTTTTGTGCTGTTTGGTTCCCATCTAATTAATAAGCATGAGTTAGAGGACACGCATGGCCTCACAGACTTCTCATACACAGCTCATCTTCACGGCAATCCCTTAAGTAGCCGCCTCTCCCCCACCCCACCACCACCCACACTTTACAGTGAAGGAAACTGACCCTTGGAAAGGTTAGGCGACCTCCTCAAGGTCACGAGCAAAAGCAGACATATTCTGAGCAGGGCCAGCCTGGCTCCAACCATGCCTTTAACTATTCTTCTGTCTTGCCTGGTGGAAAGACAGTTGAAGATATCAAATGTGCCTGGCCCATGTACAACCGAGACCAACAGCTCTAGATGCATGGAGTCCTCCTTTCTCATTCTCTCTCTCCTGCTAATATGTAGCTGAAAGGAGAGGTCAAACAAAGGTGTGACAGACGAGCCAGCAAGTGACAGCTTATAGAAGGACATCTCTCCAAAGCTGTCCTTTGACAGCTGAAAGAAGGGAACCAGAGCCCCAGAAGTCTACATTGGTAAATGGGTGCAGGTTTTTTTTGGGGGGGTTGGTTTTTCAAGACAGGGTTTCTCTGTAGCTTTGGAGCATGTCCTGGAACTAGCTCTTGTGGACCAGGCTGACCTCAAACTCATAGAGATCCTCCTGTCTCTGCCTCCAGAGAGCTGGGATTAAAGGTGTTATACCCAGATCACGGAGTCTCCCCAAAACCAACCAGGAGACCAAGTCCCGTATGTAAAAGCAAAGAGCCTTTAT
>LOJH01035807.1:0-15674 GCA_001685095.1 Ellobius talpinus | reverse complement strand
CAGTTTCTTTATTAACCAATGAAAGTAACACATAGACAGATGATCCTCCTACACTGCAGGTGGAGTTGGAGGAAGAAGAAAGAGATAAATAATGTAAATAGTACTCATATATATGGAATTCTAAAAACAACAATGGATAAAGAAAATTTTGTGCCTTTACAAAATGGACTATTACTCAGCTATTAAAGTGAAATGAAATCCAGAGGAAAATAACTGGATCTAGAAAAAATCCACCATGAGTGAGGTAATTCAGACCGCAACAAATGAATAGAGTTTATATTCATTTATATGTGAATGCTAGCTATTACATTCTCCATAATTCAGCTACAATTCATATAACCATAGAGGTTAGGTACACAATAAGTGACTAGGGTAAAAGATTGGATCACTCTAGGGCTGGGAAATAGAATACCAGGGTATGGACAGATGGGGGTGGTTCCTAGAACAGGAAAATTAGGGGAAGGGAAAACGTGGTGAAGGAGTGACTATGGGGAGGGAGAGGTAAAACCAAGGGTCCTTTGAGGAGTAATATAGAAACCTATACAGTAGATGCTTCTTGAATTATATACATTTATAAAGGTCATCCAAATGGAATTGTCAAACAACAGGGGAGTCGGAGTCTGAATTGGACATCTCTCATCAGCAAATAAAGCCTCCAGATCTGGGAATGTATTGCATCTCATTGAGTTGTTGGCCAAAGGGGTCCCATGAAAACCCCCAAATAACTCAAACTATAACTAAGGCTATTGATTGCTACCAACAATCTGATGGTAATACCATTTTGTACGTGATGAACCTACAAAACTCATTGAACGTGGAGAAGACAAACTGATGCCTACACAAAGCGTTCACCCCTACTGACTGGTTGACTAGTGTTCATGGTACTAGAAGACACTCTTCATGCTATCAAGGGGGAATGTAAACACTCACCAACCTACAAACTCTTTGGTGTACAATGGTGAACTGCCTGCAAGATGCACTAATGGAATTGTGACACAAAGCTTATGGGAGTAACTTACCAATATCTGATGGGATTTAAGGCCGCTCCTTGAGTTGAACCCATATTCTATACTGCTCAGGTGGCCAAGAACCTGAGAAGAGGTAGGCCAGTCGCCTAGGGGAAAACCAAATATTAGTCTTCTACTAAAGGAATGTAGGAAGAAGACCCCTGACAACACTTATACCCATAGGTCAGTGTCTTGCTCAACCATCATCAGAGAAGCATCCTCTTGCAGTAGAAAGGAACTGATACAGAGACACCCAACTGAACAATGTGCAGAGAGTTAGAGACCTTGGAACACTCCATTCTAAATAGGATGTCTCCTTCAATTCTGTCCCCTCAAGACTCAGGGAATTTTGTGGAAGAGGAGGTGGAAAGAGTTTTAGAGCCAGAGAGGATGGAGAACAAGGAACAAGGCCTTCTGAATACAGCATGACTGATGCACATACACACTTACAGAGACTGCAGCAGTGAGTGAAGGGTCTGCACATGTCCGGGTCTGATGGAGCTGTAATGCTGTGAGGGGAAAGGGACACAAGCCCAGATCCCTAACACAGAGGTTGGTAAACAGAAATGAAAATTAGTTTTCCCTAACAGAGTCTCAGATAGCCAACACAAAATGAACTCAATGGCATATTTTGAGGTTCTTTGTCTTGTAATGCTTTGTTGGGGCTTTGGTTTTTGTTCTTTTCCTCCTTACAAGTCATTTGCATATAGATTATGCTTTCCTATTTTGTGTTTTTATGGGGTTTCTGTGTGTATGAATGCATGTATCTCTGTGTCTGCATGTGTTGCTTGAACTTTTTCTTTGGCTCCTTTTATTGTATTTGTTATGCTAGTCTTGCCTTATTATGGCTTATTTGTCTTTATATTATCTAATTGTATTATATTATTATTATCTTAGATGCTTGTTTATATACTAATGAAAGGGAGAAGAAAAGGAGTGGATTTGAGTAGGAGAGAAAAACTCTGGAGAGTTTTGCAGAGAAGATGGAGGAGGGGAAACCATAATTAAAAAATATATAAAAATCTATTTTAATAAAAAATTAAATAAATAATTTATTTCAACTTTTTAAAAATAGAAGGTATAGTCATTCAATTAAATAAATAAAAACACAAAATAATCAGAAAAAGAAGGGAATGTGTGAGCTATGTAGGGACGTTGTAGCCAAGTTCTATTGCTTTTCTCAACCCTCACATAAGGTTTTATGTTTGTCCAGCGTGCTATATTTAGATTTCAAAAGTTAAAAGTGCTCTTAAAATTTTTATCGGGTGTAGATTTCTACCATCCTTTACAGTGCACTGCTCTACCACTGGCTTGTGTGAATCTGATATCCTCAAACTTGGTAAAACACAGTCATTTGATTTGCATTGCCCCTTGTCATCAAACCAGCAACTCTGTCATTGTTCTTAATAAGGATTTGAATTAAAACAAAAAGTACAAATTTATGGGGTTATGGAGCTGGAGAATGTCTCAGAAGTTAATAGCATTGCTGGTCTTAGAGGACCTGGGTTTGATTCCCAGCTCATCCACCTGTGTGACAGCTCATCCACCTCTAACTCCAGTTCCAGGGGATCCAATGCTCTCTTCTGTCCTCCACAGGCATCAGGCATACACATGGTGTGCACACATACCTTCAAAACCAATACACATGAAAACAAAGGAATAATTTTTAAAAATGGATTTCAGGACATTCTTCTGAGGAACACTCTCACTTGTCTCATAGTTTCCTATATTTTTTGACATTTTCACTACATTCCCAATGCTACTGAAAGTAAATCACATGTAGATTAGCAAAATTTAAAAAGTAGGTGAGAAATGTCCTATCATTCCCATACATGGAATAAGAAAAACAAGGAAAGGTGCTAGTAGAAAGAAAGATGTCCCCACCTCCCAAGTCCACACAATACCATTATTAGCCCCTATCAAGTACAGAGATTTTCTGATGTTTATGAATATCATAGACTGCATTTGAGAATGTCTATATCTCTTTTTTGCTGTGCCTACCATGTTCATTTATGATGGCTTTTCTGCAGCCATTAATCTTGGTGGATACCTTTTGTGGTTTCTTCGAACCAGAACCTCAATGTCCACTTTCAAAGTTTACCACAAGTAGATAAGTCACATAGTCACTCTGCAACAGGCCAGGTCTTTCTCATTCCACTGTCATCTATGGACAGGAGAGGCTGTGGCATTTCCTGATTTTCATCTTGTCAAATGATGGAGGTGTCTTTTAGCAAAAAAATGATTTTAATAACTTTTGAAAAAAGAAGAGGAGAAAGAGAAAGAAGAAGAAGAAGAGGAAGAGGAAGAAGAAACTGACGTTTGTTAACCTGCAACTCACAAAGGATTGTAATTCTTGTGTTTGTGCATGTGTGTATGCACACATATGCATGTGTATGTGTGGTTTTGCCTGTATGTGTCTGTACATATGTGTGAGTGTGCTTTTGTGTATGCATGTCTCTGTCTATATTTGTGTATGTGTGTGCACATGTGTGTGTATGGGTATGCATGTGAGGTGTATGATTTTTTGCCTGCCTCTTCTTGTGCAAGTGTTTATGTGTGTATATGTACATGTGTGCATGTGCATATACATGTATTTGCTTGCATGTGCATGTGTGCATTTGCATGTGTGTGTATATGTGCATTTACAAGTATGTGTATGTGTTCATATGTTTGTAAATATGTATGTGAATGTGTGCATTTGTTTGTTCGTGTGTCCACATTTTGTGTGTGCATGTGAGTATACATTCTGTGTTTGTGTTTGTGTGTGCATGTGTACTTGTGTGTGTGTTAAGCTTGTATATGTGTGCATGTGTACATGGATGTGTGTGAATATGTATGTGTGTTCCTGCACATTCGTGTGTGTGTGTGTTTGCACGTGTGCACATGCTCATACATGAAGGTCAAATATCAATAATAGGAGTATTCCTCAATTGTTTTCCACCTCATTTATTCAAAGAGAGTCTCTCAATGAACTTGCAACTCTCCTTCTAGGTTATAGGTTGTCTAGCCAGAATTCCCAAGAGATTCTGTTTCTGCACCCCTAGTGCTCCTGGGATTGTAGGCCTGTAGCGCTATACCTGACTTTTATGTGAACTCTGGTGTCTAAACACGGGCCCTAAGCTTACACAACAAGTACTTTACTGACTGATCACTGTCTTCTTTGTAACATGTAAACACTTGTAAAGTAGCCAGCTAAGTACTATTATGACACACACACACACACATTGCCACACACACAACGTGGCAGCATGCCTTTTTATCACCATTGTCCTTAAATATCTGCACCCTCTTCACTGGACTGGAAGACTGCAAACTCCTCACCTCTCTTACTCTTCCTAGGTCACTAGTTTCCTTATGCACTGGGTTCCTGTGTCCTTCTATAGGACCAAGGTCTATGCAAGTTCATTCTCCTCCTTAGTTATGTTTGGTTCTCTGCTGTATCTCTCAGTGCCCAAGATAATCTGGACATGCAGCTTCCTCATAAGGCATGCAGAAGACAGGCACAAGGATGCTTCCTTTGGTTAGCATCCCTCTTCAGCAGCTGTCCCACTGTCTCATTTAATTTGTTTTCTCTCTACCTTGGTTGACAGAGAACCATTTAGAACTTCCTAACTTATTCCAGACCCCGTGGCAAGATGTCAGTAGAAAACCAGCAAGCCTAGCACAAAGGGGGCCCATTTCCACAGGCTATGGAGCCTTGAGAAGGATGCATGGACTGAGGTCTGTAAGCATTGACCCCTGTTAAAGGAGTGGATCAGTGGTTAGATGTAGTTAGTTTTTAAAAATAACTTTTAAGCAGTTAAACCACTTTTCCCCTTCTCTTTCCTCCCTCCAACAGTTCCCCTCCCCCAGGTACTCCCTCTCAAGTGTAGCCATTATTCATATGTGTAGCGGAAATGGAATACACATGTTTATGTGTTTGCGCATTTTCAGGGCTTCCAATCCTAGCTCCCAGAATGCTGATCCGCTTCACTACCACACATTTCTTAAATGTATAACAATGGAGAGCCTTTTAAGCTTTTATTCAGTTTCACCATTTATTTTAGAAATTGTTTCTTGAGTACGTGGCTTCCACAGGCTTCCAGTTTCTTTGATATGTGAGTGGATTTTACCCCATTAAGAGTTTCCTACTTGTGGCAGAATTAGAGGCACCAATTAAAAACAACACTTTTTATTTTGGGTATTTTACCAGGTCAAACCACATTACTGCAAACAAAATGTATCATTACAGGAGTGATAATAATTTCTGGTATTATAGATGTTTTCTAAATATGCCATTATATTTTCTACTCATGGTTGTGGATTCTCTGTTCTCCATTAAGCCCTGCGATTACTTCTGTATTAAATCCCACATACTTGAGTTCTTACATTACCTTTTGCTTTGTATGTGTATCCCATTTCCATTTACAGCTTATGGAATTGTAATAGAGTTCAGCCAAATAAAGACATATATCTGCATTACATTCAGCATCCCTAGTATAAAGCACGTGTGGTTTTCTAAGCTATTTTCTCCTACCTCAGCTAGTTTCCCCTCTTGACCAAATGGATCAGGTTATGTGGCCAGTCATGAAAATTGTATGGCGTTTTTCTTTGCAAAAACTGTCTGAGCAAATGCACACACATATATTTTGGGCAAGTTATTAAACCTGACAGTAAAACCAAAATATTATTTCAAAAGAAATACCTTAGTCCACTGCCATCCACATGCCACTCCAAGACACACCTATTTGGGAGACTTCCTATTTTCTATGCTTCAAATTACTCTAAAATTACAGTCTACCCACCTGATTATCAGATGGAGGCACAGACACAGATACACAATATCTTTCACTCTCTTCCAAACCTAATGAAGCAAGAGTTTTTCCTCTGAGTCAGAATCTGTCATTTCTCTGAGATTAAACAGCTAAATTGAGCCACCTGTGAAGGAAACAATGTGATTTACTTCCAGCCAAGGTAATTCCCCTTCTGACAACTCCAGATGAGAAACCAGAAACCTCTCTCTGCACTTTCTTTAGGCTAAATAATTCCTGAATGGCTCTTATTTTCAGCACTATAACTTACCTCCAAACACTGGGCAGCAGAGTGATTTCTAAGGGTTCGCTTGGATGTTCTGCATTTTCAGCATTTTAAATTGCAATTAAACAGACATTGTTCTTGGCAGCTAGAAATTTTCAACCACTGTTGTGTTGTGATAGTTGTTCATGAGTCATTTCCATGTGCTGTGCGACAATGGTCTTGTACCCTGTAAAGATTGGTCACTTGTATTGGTTTAATAAAATACTGATTGGCCAGTTAGCCAGGCAGGAAGTATAGGCGGGGAAACCAGAATAGGAGATTTCTGGGAAGATGAATGGCTCAGTCTACAGTTGTCATCCAGATGCAGAGGATGTAAGATGAAACTGACTCACTTGTAAAACATACCAAGGCATGTGGCCAACACAGACAAGAATTATGGGCCAATGTAAGATGTAAGAATTAATCAATAAGAAACCCGAGCTAATAGGTCAAGCAGTTTATAATTAATGTAGGCCTCTGTGTGTTTCTTTGGGACTGAACAACTGCAGGACCAGGTGGGACAGAAACCTCTGTCGAACACACATGCTCCACCCATGAGGCTACACAAAGGGAAGCATGGATACTCCATACATGAGGTATTAGAGAGGGAAGTGCCCATCCCTCACCCATGGTATACCATGGATGGAAACACTGATGACTAAAATGCTCAGAGTGGAGGAAATAATGGTGGAGCTGCTCCCAGACATGAATAAAATTCTTGAAGCTTCTCTCAAAGAAGATTTATTGGTAGATATGCTCAAACTAACATTTTAATAAACATAACATAAATATTATTGATTTAAAGATAATGAACTAAATTTATTTAGTTGTATTATCAAATATGTATATTGGGTAGAGTATCACTACCTAATACAGGCTGGCCTGGATTAGGTAAGAAGCCCAAACTCCCTTGAAGAACCCATGATCCTTGCTGCTCCATTTCCATAGTGCTGGGACCTACAGGCAAGTGTTACCAGTTCTGGCAAATTATCAAAACCTTTTGATAAGAATTTTTAGAATAAATTTTGCTATTTTAATGCCATATAGGATTTCTTTTTCCATTATGTATACTGTAGGAGATTATTACCTGGGTTGGTTATTTCAAATAGTTTGTTGCATGCAGCAGAATTGCTTATTTGTATGTTTAATGGTTTACTAATGTTAAAATTGACAGAATTGCAGGGTATTTTATAAAGATGTGTATAGATTATGTGTCAAATAATTTTTGAGATGATATTCATATAGTATTAGAGAGGAATATAAAAATATTTGTGATTAATTTTAACCTGAACAATTTAGTGATATTATACTGCTTAGATGGGGCTTAAGCCTATCACTTCAACCCTGTTTTAAGTTTTTTTCTTATTCTGTCATTCAAAATCAGAATTATGCTATTCACATTCAGACTTCATGATGACTTAATGTACATAGTCTCTCCTTTTACATATGTCTCAAATCCTTGAAACATCAGTGAGTGGACACTGAGTTCTTGCTTTTCACATTATTTAGGGAAATAACACAAAGGTTAGTGTCACGCACATGAAACTCAACTCAATATTGAAAATAATGTGTCTAACAATGGAAAAGGTTTAATGAGCTATAATAGATGTGGTCTCATACCACCATTCAAAATGTTTACTAAGAGCTTTCAGTCACTTTGGGCAAAATGTAATATATCAAAATATATGTGAATTGCCTCAATGATTCCAAAACCTGTGTATAGAAAATAAGGACTTGTCAGATAACTGTTCCTTGTTATCATCCCTGAATAATTTCTCATATTTTAGGTGTCTTTTTGTGTTTCCGAAATAGTCACCTAATCATCTATCATCATTTAAGTAAAAGCTATGTGAACACAACTTGTATTCCTTTCTCTAAAGAGCAACCGAATGTATTTTCAAAGCTTTTGCACTATTCCAGCGCCTGGGGACTGTGGCAAGGGAAGAGTCAGAGATTCTATTGCAGACTTATTCTTAGGTCTGCATGACAGTGTCAGCCTATTCTGGGATGTGCTCCAGTTGACACTCCATCAGTCTATTGATTTTAAAGTTTTATTGACACTGTTAAGACAGTTGGAGGCTAGCTGTGTAAGTTCTTCCTGTAAGCCATCAGTCCCTCTGCTCCTTGCTCCTTGACTTTGATTGAGCTATTGAATATCTCTTCTGTGGGGCCAGGACTTATCAGTGAGACTTCTATTCTCTGAAGAATTGAAATGTCCAGCAATTTGCACTTTTAAAAACTTTGGTAAAGCCCCTGAGTTCAGTGTAGATGCAAATTCTGCGGGCATTAGCATTCCAAAAATGAGTCTTGCTGCTCATAAACTTGGCCTCATGTTTTTCTCAAGCAGTGCACAACGCCTGTCTGTACTCTATGTGCTACCATACAGTTCCTGAGCTTCGGGCAAGGGGCTGGAGGTTGAAGCACACAAAGACCTACAGACAGAGACAGAGAGACAGGGAAATGGACCTCTATGTCACTGGTAAGAAGCCCTTTATTCAATAGCACCATGGAGGCTTATATACCCAACAGTCAAGTGAGCCAACAGGTGAAAACCTTATCTTCTGACCCTCAAGGCCAAGGCAACACGTGCTCATGAAGCGGAGCTGGTAAACAACTTTGACACAGCTTTCAGTAACTCAAATCAGAAGGAAAGTAAAGATCTCCAGCAAGAAAGAGCAGCTGGAGGCCAGGACTCCAAATGGTCCCAACACTGCTCATCCACAGACCCTTCTCCATTGGTTCAGAAGGCGGGGGTGCTTTCAAGGTCTAAGCACACACTAGGTCTCAGGTTCAGCTCAAGTTTTTGTTTGTTTTGTTCTGTTGTTTACTTCACTTTATTCTTGTTTTTTGTTTTCTGCAACAGTGCCTCTTACAGCCAGCCAAGGTGGACCTCAAGCACACCATGTAACCAAGGATGACCTTGAACTTCTTTATCCTCCATCTTCTGTTTCCTAAGAGCCAGGATTATAACCACGTATGCTCACCCTACTTTGTACAGTGTTGGGCAGTGAATCTAGGCTTTCAAGCATGTTAGGCACACATCCTACTAATTGAGCTACACACATCTCTAGTGTTTTCTTTTTGCTTTGAAAGGAGAAATCTTAATGCTTGTCTCAAGCCCCTTCTCCCCTGCTTCTCCAATGCATCCGTTACACCTCAGTGCATATATCTTTCCCCTGCCATTTCAGAGGGATTTGGACCCTCGTTCTGTACTCATCCACCACTCTGCCCTGCCTCTGCTCAGATTCCATCAGAGTTTCAGATCACTGGGTAACCATGCCCTTTCCTAGGTGATACACAAGATGACTCTGCTACACTGTGAACATAGTAGGGGAGAGATCCTCTTCCCCTTTAGCTCTGTGTTCACACTTTATACTGCCTATGGGAGAGTTTATTACAGCAGGGTCTTGATGAATACTCATTGAATGATTTCAATTAAGAGACTCATTCCTTGTAATTATGTATGCTAATGCCACTTCTGGTGAAAGTTCATAGTCATAGACTGTGTCAAAAGTGCAACTTATCAAAGGAAAGGATGCTCAGATTGCCATAATCTAGCACTGTAGTAGATGCCTCAATGCAGTGATACCTTGAGAAGTCAAATCACCTAATCACATCTACCTTGCCTGGCTACAGAATCTAGTTCACTACTGGAGCACAGTCAGTGAATGGGAGATGGAAAAGTACTCCTTTAAGAGCTCACCTTAGCATTTGACACTTTTATCACTCCTTTCAAATCTCTCCCCCCTGCACTCTTTCCCATCGGCCAATGAGTCCCCTTCTACATTCTGGTTCTGCATCTCAGTATGGCTTTCTCCAGAGATTTCACCTCATACCTCCATTCTTCTCCTCTTTGGCCTTGAAATGCTATCCCTGAATAGCTGTGTGGCCATCACATAGCCTGTCCACTAAGGCAAGGCCTGTTTCTGCTCGGTGTCTCTTATTAAATTCCAGCAGACTAGAGGAGTCTCGGGGAACCATCTCCAGAACTCTATGCAACAAAAAAAGTAGCAAATAAGGACCATCCTCTCTCCCCCTATGAGTTTTCCCCTCCTTTTCTCCTTCTCCATTCTCTCTCCTCCCTAACTTTTCATACATCCATTTCCATCTTGCTGGCTCTCAGTGTTATCTGGTAAATTAAATTATTCTTCCTGAAGCAGTCGCTATACATATTTTAGATGTTCTAGAGGTTTCTCTGTACATGGTAAATATACTGACACCAGCTCTTATAACAAACCTCAGTCAGTCACAAGTGGTCAATTATTCAAAACTGTGTCTAAATAAGATGGACAGAAGCCATAACCAATCAGGCTTCCTCTAAGTATTTAAATTGTTCCCGTGGCATCTCCTTTACTCTAGATTCTTATAAAGCCTTTCCATATGGTGTGTCATGACATATTAACCTATTTGTGGTCTTAATTTCTGTTCAATTCTAGACTCACAAAGAAGACCAATTTTATATTGAATTGGTCATTATAAGAAAAGTCCTTTTTGCTTTCCTTAGCAATTTCTAAGTTTATCTTGGAACAGATTTTCCTCTTCCTGTATTTTATCTCTACATACATTTAAAATCCCATTCTACTTTGCTGCCCGAAGTATATTTTTGCCACTCAAGAAGATTTTTTTTGAAACTCTGCTTAAGAATCCTTGCTAACATTAGGGAAACACTTGCATTTGGCATCCATCTAAGGGCTTTATCTGATTGCAGTCATTGTTGCAACAATCCCAGCCACCCTTACTTCCTGTAGCTAAGCATTAAGGAGCCTGTGCATACAGAGTTTCAGCTCCCTGTAGAATTCATGCGATCTCCAACTGGCAGAGCTGGGACCTTAACACAAGGAGTCTGACTTTTGAGCTCTGCTTTAGCATTTGTTTTGGTGATATCCTGCTTTTCTTCTGAAATTCTTGGTCATTTTCCATTTCCCATCAAATAGTCCTTGAGGAATCTTTCCGAGAAAATTCCAACAACCTCCACACTGATAACTTCATGGTCTACTTTCCTCTGAGCATACCGCATGTTGTGGAAAAACTGTTATGTAGTGGAAGCTCCCCCTTGAGTGCCCTACCACATCTGACTAACCATTTTTAAATCCCAAATTCTATTTTATTCTATTCTGTTTTATGTTTTAGATACAGCCTTGTAACACCAGCTAGCCTCACACTGTACACCTCATCTTGGTCTTGATCTCCTGATCTTCCTGCTTCTACCTCCCCAGAGCCTGCATTCTAGGTTTGTGCCACCACAACCAGCTTGAATTCTCCTGCCTTCAACACCAAATTAACTGCAGTGGCCTCTTGGTAGCACATTCATTTCTCTGCGTGGACTTGGGAAAGTCTAGGGACAAACATTTCTTTACTAATTCATCAGACCAAAGGCCTTCCTAGCCCTGTGTGATGTACCTCGCTGTATGAAAACAACCATTGACTTTGATGTTGCTTTCTCTTTCTGTAAGCACTATGACTCCTAGCACTGTGCTCTACACTAAAACTTGGTACAGAATTAGAATAACTTTCTGAATTTCATTCATCACAATGTGGGGCCACAGAGGTTCCCGTTAGCTCACAGGCTCACCACACCATACTCTGCCCTCTACTCCTCCCTATCCCCAATTCAAAAAAAATTGAATTTGGCCTCTGGGAAATGTGAGTTGGACAAATGGTCACAAGTTTTAGCAGTCATATGGCTTAGTCACTTGATAAGTGGGTAATTAATTGTGTAAAAAATGATGGTTGATACTGAAACTTCCATGTACCAGATGAAACAGTCCCATTCATAATGAATATGAATCCACCTTGATGGTGAAATTGAGCCTTTTCCCTCGCTATTGAAGTCTTGACCTCCTGAGATAAAGCAGCCGCTGAATGCAGGAGAACGAACGTGAGTGAGCAGAGCTTTCTAAAGTTACGTCTTGTCGCTTGTGTTTTACACCGAGGCCTGAAGAGCTGTGAAGTCATGGGAGCAAAGGCACTCGTGTTGAAGGGGCTCAGAATTCTGAAAAATGACTTGTTGCCTGACAGAAAGCGCCTATAAGTCATGAGCATTCAGCAGCTAACACAGTGTCGGCTACTCCATAATCTCGCGGATTCCAGAGCCCCAGCCCTCTGAAGGTTAGACCTAAGGGATACACTTCAGAAAAGTTACATAAACAAGTGTGAGCCATAGGCAGGGAAAATGTACACTTTGAACATGTTGAAACTCTCCATATTAAGTCAGTTTAGCACTTTGATTAAAGAGTTTAATCAATCACCATCCGAAGCTGTTTATTAATCACTTTATCAAGCGGTTGATGCATTGCCGGTTTTAATAGAATCCATTTATTTTGATTTCTACCTACTTCATCTTTCCAAAGGGCTTTTCGAATCAGCAGTGATAAAAAGGAGAGGGAGTGGGAGAAGGAGAGAAAAAAAAGAGAGTGGGCGAGGAGGGCTCCATCTAAAACCCGGCTGCGAGATCTCTTACTGCGGTAAACGTACTTTATTATCAACGCCCCGAGACTCGGCCAATTTATTACTGGGGAAAAAAACGCTCTGCAGAGTGGATGTTTGGGTGAGCCGCACGGTTTAGCACAGATAAACACAGGCCATTCGTTTGCTTTCACACCTGACACCCTCATGATATACGATCCTAATAAGATTAATCTCCACCCACCCTCCTGGCCCCTCTTTGTTCCAACCTATTTCTGATCTTCCACTTTTCTTCCTGGACATTTTCCTCACCTTGGGTTACGATTTGTGGTTAGAGCTAAAGCCCTTGTTTCCTCCCTACAAGGAAAACAAGATTTGTGGGAACAAAACATTTGTTAGGTGGCTTAAATTTTACTTCCAGGCTTTTCTGTGCCTGCTGTGCCTTTAGCATAAAGGGAAGTGAGTCTTGGATGGCATCCATACAGCCCAACACCTAGAGTATGCCAGTACGCTGCTGGATCATAAACACTGTGTGTGTCTCTCCTTGTCCTGAACATCCTTCCTGGCCTGGACTCAACAGGCACCAGAGACATGAAGCAACAGCGGTTATCTGTGATTCTTTTCCTCCTTTTCTTATTGGTGTAGTGCAGGGACATGACAAACCTCACACAGATAAACATTCTGGCCCTCTGTTTAATCTTCCTCTGGTTTAACTAATATGTAGAAACCTTCCAGTTTCACCAGAAGGACAACTTGCTATAAGGGAGATTGCTTCTAACATAAATATCATAAGCAGTGAGAATACTGGTGTATCTGTTTTTGCCACCATCTGCACTAGCTATTTCTTCTGTATTTGCCTACATTATAGCTGTAACTATAATAAGCACTAATTGTGAAGCCATTTTTCCGAGCAGAGTAGCCACTAAACATATTTGTTTATGGAACACTTGAAATAAAGCTGATTCTGATTGTGATGGGATATTATAGATGATGAAGGATGTTGATTTCATGGAAAACCCTCCAAACAAAGCTGTCAGAGGAGAGCCTTCCTGAGGGGACCACATAGTTTGCCATATTTATGTCCCCTTTCATTGCCAGTGAAATTTAAGAATTTTACAAGCAAGTACTCCTGACGTTTAGTGAGCAGACATCACACTGGGTGTCAGTAGGACATAGAAAACCAAGACAGCTTTTATAATGTCACAAACAAAGTGTTATCCTTAAAATATTAGAGTTTGCAATGCTTTCTTGTGCCAGAAGACAGGGGACCACATTTTCTTGAAGCAGAGTCTAAGGAAGTGGTGAGATTTGTGGGATTTTGTAGTGGAAATATACCTAAGCAAAGGCCTGAAAGACCCACCGCATCAATCTCTTGCCTATTACTGTACAGACAAGGGCAGAAAGCTGAGAGATAGCAGCGGACAAATGGGAGAATGGAGGGATATTACAAGTGGAAGACAGAGAGAAGGGCAGCAGTGTGCAGGTGGCAAAGCGGTGTGGAGTAAGAACACAATAGCAGAAACAACGCAGGAAAATCAAGGAAGGGTTTTGAAGGATTTAGCCTTTTGTCTAGTAGCTCTTGATAAATTATTGGTGGATCATAAACTGAGAGATACTTGGTTTCTATTTAAAATTTAGTGGGAACATACAGAGGAAGTCTCTGAGGTGAAGAGACTCAAAATGAATTAACAAATCTCTGGAAACATTCAGGAGAGGCATGATGAGGGTATAGATGAACTTCATAAGAGGAAGGGAGATCAGGAAAAAGTAGGCATTGATAAAAAGGGATCCAGTCTGGGGACAGCCAGATGCTTGCTAAGGCCAATTGGTAGTAGTAGGCTGTTTCAGTGTGCAGAATGAGGGCCAGTTTTCATCTGAAAATGGGCATCTTCCAGGCTATTCTGTGTTAGAGGCTCAGAGGAGAAAGATGGATAAGCATTGTTCAAGGAGAAGAGGGTCCAAGAGTGATCTTTTCTAGTAAGGTTGACTAATAGTTTGCGGAGGAGCTGAGAAGTCTGGTCAGATGCTAATCAAGGTGGGTTTGCTAAATTTGGCAAGACCAATAGGCATTAGAAGGCAAGTCATGTGTGAGTCACTGAAGAAGCATAAGCAGAGAACTTCAAAGAAATTCATTGAGAAAGAAGAGTTCAACAGCAGCTGGGAAGGGGAGGAAGGTCACAGGAATGTTGTTTTTAATGTTTATTTAGTTTGTGTTAAACCAAAACCTTAATGAAAACTACACATCAAAGAGTGAGAACCAGGCAGCAATTTCTAGTGGATTTAACTTCCAGACATGGAAAAAAAAGATTGGGATCATAGGGCCAGGCTAGATGCATGGTTTTGAAGATATTGGGTGCCCTGCTGATGATTATGAGATAGAAGAAAGGGAGTTGAAGATCATGTGACCATTGACCACAGAAAGATCGTCTACTCACTGTGACTTCAGGAAAGGCTTAGAATGGTCAATGCAGGGGAAGGAGTAGTAACTAATTAAAACAAGCTCAAAAATTGGCAGGCTCTTCTGAGACAAGATCTCAGGCATGAAGCTGTAGAGGCAGTGAGAAAGAATTAGGAAACATGGTTTCAATTGGCATTTATCCTGGAGCTTGAATTAAAACTAGAGATCTAAGGGAATAATAGCGCTGGTAAAAAAGATGATTTAGGAGGACCTCATGGGATCCTAGCCAAAAAGGAGCAAAAGTCAGACTGTAAGGAGGGCTGGGGGAGGGGTAGGATGCTCTAGTGTTTATAGAGAGCAAACGTGGCTTACTTAGCATTGGATTTCCATGATTGCTTACTCCAAAGGTTTTGAGGAAGAAATCAAATTAAGAGGTATATTTAAAGGAAATGAATTAAATTGTGGTGATATTAAGACTAGGAATAATGGTGTTTACATTTTGGTATACCCAGTAAAACCAATAGGTCTTAAGTAGATATGAACATAGGAAAATGTAGGCTTGTGTCTTTGGCACTGTGGTCTCTGAGTTCATATAGACCATGCTTTCACAGACACAAATGAGAAATATGAAAATGCTATGGTAATTAATTTTATTCTTTAAATGTCATAGGCATCAATTATTTTCTACAAAATATCTTTGGTTTGACCTTTCCTATTTCTAGGACATGTGGAAGGCACTGACCTCCATGATCCTTTCTAGGACCCTCAGAAGGAGGAGGATATTTATTTGTCCATAGTTGCTCTTTTTT
>LOJH01035805.1:0-11599 GCA_001685095.1 Ellobius talpinus | reverse complement strand
AGCTCTCTAGTGGCTTGGCTGCTTTGCTTCTCTGATCTTCAGGCTGAACCCCAAAATCTGCGTCTGGGTTTTTGTTGTTTGTGTTACAGTTATTATTCTAGGGAGTCAGTGACTCTTGTAGCTTTAAACATACACTATCCAAAATGTGTTGTAATATTTTGAGGAAGTCATGTGCAATATTTTGAAGATTATTATTTTGAAGATTAGTGCCCAGGCAACCTTTGCATAGTGGAACATGTCATTCGGGGTAACTGAAATCTGTATTCCCAGGCCATGGTGCCCTGGCCCTTTCACTCTGGCTCAGAAGAAACTTCTTTATTCCACTGAAGCAGAGTTGGCATTTTTATGTGAACAAAGGTGATTATGGGGCCAACGTGACGGCTCAGTGAGTAAAGGGGATTGTCGTGAAAGTCTAATGGCCTCTGTTCAGTCACCTGAACACTGGGAAAGTTGGAAAACAAGAACTAACTCCACAAAGTTGTCCTGGACCTTAACCCAGGCACCGTGGCACATGCTCCCTGCCCTGACATCACACACACACGAGTTGAAAAAAATTTTTTTTTATTTTGAGACATGGTCTCTCTGTGTAGTCCCGACTGTTCTGGAGCTCACTGCGTAGACTAGGGTGGCATCGAACTCACAGATCAAGCGTGTTCTGTTGTTCTGTCAGCTGTAGCCAGTCTTCACTCAGATTCACAAGGTAGTTGGCGTTTCCAGTGCTCAGCAACTGGTCTCCTGGACTCAAATCCCCAGCTCTTCCCTTGACCTGGGTTGGGGTCAGAGGAACTTGGATCACAAAGGGATGGAAAAAGCCACCACCTTTGGAAAGGGCCGTGTTCTTTCCCTGGCATCGGTGGGTGTGGGTCTGAAGAGATCCAATCCAAATATGTCCCACCTCGGCAACACACCCTCCTTCTATTCACTCCCTTTGCTTTGGCGCCCTTCGCAGAAAGATGTGGCTCCTGTGGGCGATGGAGGTAAATAAAGGACTCCTAATTTGTAACTAGCTAATGTCTGAAGTTCTAATTTCGGAGCTCGCCAGAGTGAGCTCTATTTTGTGGTCTGAGATTGTCTGGGCTGTTATTTGTTAAACCAAGCCACATGGCTCACTCTGGCCTGCCCACATTCCTGCTCTGGAAAAGTCGGCAGCTCCAGGCCTGCAGGCTGGTGTTCTCCCAGCGCCTCCGCAGGGTGTTCCTCTTGCCTGGGCCCAGTGTGCACGGGAGAAAAGCCACACTCTGAAATCGGCGCACCCGTCAGCGCTTCTCAGCGGCTGGTCTGATTTTGGCAAGCTCACAACTGAAGAAGGCAGAGAAGTGATGTCTACGAGTTGAGTTCGGTTCTTCTCTTTTCTTCTGTTCTGTGATCCTGACCCCCAGAGTGGCTTCGCTAGTTACTCTACTGGCTTCTGGCCCCTTTCCAGGCTTAATTAAGGGACGTGTCCAGCAGAACCACCTGCAGCACTTTCTGCCTCCTCTACTGCCCCAGCCCTGCCCTCAACAGACGGCCCCTCTGCCTATCCAGAGTCCCTGCCACCCAGGTGTCTTCCACATGCTCGGTGGTGCCTCAGAGTGAGCCTCAACTCCTGTGTTCTAGACTGAGGAGGAGGGCTCACCCCAGGAGACATCTGTCTACTATCCTTATTTTTATTTCTGTTTTTGTGTTGGGGTTTGAGCCTAGCGCCTTGCTCACACTAGGAAAGGGTTACATCTGTAGTCCTCATTTACTTTTCCTTTTGAATCTACTGCCCTGAGTTGCCCAGGCTGGCCTTGAACTTCCGACCCTATTGCCTCAGCTTCCCCAGTAGGCCGGTTTAAAGGTCAGGATACCAACATATTTTTAAAGCAGACACCCTTCAAGACAAAGGCCTGAGTATCCCTCAGGAAGTCACTCCTCGCTTCTCCTTTCCTTTCCATATTGGTGTCTCTCTTGTTCTACTCTCAAAATAATATAAAACATTCTTGTCTGTTCATCTGCAAAAGGGACCGATCCAAAATGAGAGGAAACGGTTCCAAATGCCTTCTTAGCGGCTAGTCATCATCCCGTAATTGCATGCTGAACGCAACACCTTCTCTCCCGAGTTGGGTCTGTCTTGTGCTAAGACACTGGTTTCCTCTGAGTGCCCTGTGCCAGATGGCAGGAACCAGCAAGTCTGGAAAGCGCTTTCTCTGCCCATGAGTAAGCCTCACACAGTCAGGAAGCAAATGCTCAGATTCGCCAGACTATGCTTCTGGTGCCGCCCAGGCTGTGATGGTGAGTTGGGTGGAAACTGCCTCTCCTTCCCTCAGCTGGGGCAAATAGAGCAACTGGGCCACCAATACCCTGTTTCCATCAGGCCGTGCCAAGGCCAGAAGAACTCTCATTGTCCTAACAGCACCTTTGAAGTCTCTCCTCCTGGCTCCGTCTCAAAGTGTTAGGGAACGACCATGTCTTCTTAGGGTTTCTATTGCTGGGATGAAACACCATGAGACCAAAAGGCAAGCTGGGGAAGAAAGGGTTAATTCAGCATACGCTTCCACATTGCTGTTCATCACTGAAGGAAGTCAGAACAGGAATTCAAACAGGGCAGGAGCCTGGGGGGGCAGGAGCTGATGCAGAGGTCATGGAGGGGTTCTGCTTTCTGGCTTGTTCCTCATGGTTTGCCTAGCCTGCTTTCTTAGAAAGCCTAGGACCACCAGCCCAGGAGTGGCCCCACCCTCAATGGGCTGTGCCAATCCACATCAATACTAATGAAGAAAATACCTTACAGGCTTGCCTACAGCCCAATCTTACAGAGGCATTTTATCAACTGAGGTTCCCTCCTCTCAGATGTCTCTAGCTTGTGTCCGACTGACAAAACCAGGTAGCCAATGTATTAAACCATGAACTAAAGAATGGCTGTCTGAAAGTCGGAGCTTTCATCCAAATCCCAGCCCATCTTTCTGGGTCAACAATTCATCTTCGCACACCCAGCTCAAGTGCCGGATGACTTCCCAAGCAGAGGCGGTCCCTCCTCTGCCACCCACACTCTACATAAAACTGTCACAGCCTTGTGCAAATTGTCTGAGACAGGGTCTCATGTAGACCAGGCTGGCCTCGAACTCCTGATCCTCCTAGCTCTGCATCCCGAGACTGGGATTATATATATGTTCCACCATGGCCTGTTGAATTATCGCAATCCTAATTCCACCTACTACTAGTAGCAGGTTTGTTTGTTCCCTGGTCCTGTGTTTGCCTTACAGGAAGAAAATTGTCTCCATGGTGGCCTCAGTCTAGCCACAGCATGTGACAGTAGTATGCATATGAGTGTTTAGGGAGGCTCTCCAAATGGGATAGTCAAGTTATCTGGTTTTTGGTTTCTTAAAATGAGGTCTCACAATAAGGCCTACAACTTAATCTGTAGACCAGGCTATCCTGGAACTTGTAGCAACCCACCTGCCTCAGACTCCCAAGTGAATTATGTTCTTTTGAAGATCTTGCCTCAGGATGCGGAAGAGGGAGGATTGGGTGTCTTGTCCTGGGCTAGCCTGAGCTGCGAGAGTATGCGCCTGTCTCAAAGAAAATGACAGTACTGAAAAAGACTCTGTGATGACCTCCAGTCACACTTTGCAACCAGGTAGTCATGCCTGAGAGGTGCTCAGGAAAGACCTAGGGTTCTTAAGCCCTCAAACGAAGCTTGCTTGACCCAAGTGTCCCAACCTAGTAGCTCTTGCTTGCCGGGACATAAAGAAATCACATCTGGGCATCATGTATAGAGGTATGTGGCTGTCCGGAAGGAATTAAGAAGTTGAATGCACCTCTCTTCCCTCTGTGGGCATAGACCAGACACCTCAAGGCACTTGGTGATCTGTCGCACTGTGCCCTGATGTGGCAGTTCTCTGCTGGCTGAGAAGATACAGGCAGAGGCCGAAGATGTGGCTCAGATGCTAGAGTGCTTGTCTTGTACACACTATGCCCTCAACTTTTTTACTTTTACTTTTTTTTTCTTTTTGAGACAAGGTCTCACTATGTAGCCCTGACTGTCATCTCTGCCTCCTGAGGGATGGATCAAAGGTATATGCCCCCCATCTTAAATTCCCAATTTTCAAAATAAGGTGGGGGGAGCTGAGCCTGGTGGCACATGCCTTTAATCCCAGCATTCAGGAGACAGGGGCAGGTAGATCTCTGAGTTCAAGTCCAACCTGATTAACAGAGCCAGTTCCAGGACAGCTAAGGCTACACACAGAAACCCTGTTTCAAAAAAACGAGGGGGAGTTAGTATCTATTTTATGTCTATGAATATATTACCTGTGTGTATGCCTATATACCACGTACATGCCTAGTGCCCTTGGAGTCCAGAAGTGGGCAGCAGATACACTGGAACTGGGGTTGCAGATGTTTGGGAACCACTATGTGGGTGCTGGGAACTGAACCTGGGTTCTCTGTAAGATCTGTAAGAACAAGAAGCACTCTTAACCACAGAGCCCTCTCTCCAGCCTGTTCCTCCTCCATTTATTCTTCAGTGCTGTAAAAATCTGAATGTAGTGGTGATGTCTATATCCCAGCAGTGGAAGTAGAAGAATTGAGTTTAAGGTCATCCTCAGCTACACAGAGTTTGAGGCCAGCATGGCCTATGCCCCCACCCCCATGCCCCAAAATAGATCATGCAAAGAATAAGTGTGACCAATAATTCAGTCAGTCTCACATGTTGGAGGAAGACCCAAGTCCTCCTCTGGTACCTCAGCTGCTCTCTGGGTCACCCTAAGAACCCTAGGATTTGTAATTAGCTACAGCGGAAGCAAGTGGTCCTTCCCTTTTGGTACCATTTGGGGCAGAGCAGGGATCTAGGAAGAGCTACTTTTGATGTGGGCCACTGAATCAGAGGCTCCTTGTTGGTGTGGTTTGAAACACTGCCACGGTGTGTTTGTATAATGGCTGAATTAGCCCTCCATAAAGACTGGAAATGAAGCCATGTCTAAATATAACTGGAGGACGCGTGCAGTGGAGACAAGAGCAAGATGGCAATTCCAGGCTAGCAGGGTGGACTTACTTTGCCAAAGAAAACAGAGTGGCCCCACCCTGCTTTTGCAAAAGCCGTCTGTGTTGAAGAATGGTTCTGGGAAGGACCCTGTCGCAGACAGTGTCTGTGTCTTCAGCCTACACCACATACAACAGACATGTACTCAGCGAGAGAAATAACAAATCAGCCTATGGGCCAGAGTAAGAGCCATCGGAGCATAAATAAGGAAATTCACCAGGCGGGAGAAGTGGCTCAGTGGTGGAGAGCAGGTACTGCTCTTGCAGAGGACCTGGGTTCAGCTCCCAGCACCCACAGCAGGCAGCCCCATAGTCACCCAGTGCCCCTGGGCTCCCCAGGCATTGGAGCATACCCATCACTAACTTCTTTTTTAATCTTAAAACAAGAAAGAAGGAATGAAAGGAAGTCACCTGCATGCGCAAGTGACACAGTAGGGGGAATCTCACTCATCACTTTCATCGTCTTCTGGCTCTGGGCATTTCTAATTTCATTGGTTCGTTAATGTTGTATTTATGCGCAGGGTGGCATGTGTGATGCCACATGCATGTGGAGATCGGAGGACAATTTCCAGGAGTCGCTTCTCTCCTTCCATCACATGGGAGCACTTTTACATGCTAAGCCACCTCACCAGACCCAACCGTTAGGCATTTTTTTTAATTTATTTATTTATTATGTATACACCATTCCTTCCATGTATGCTTGCATGCCAGAAGAGGGCACCCGATCTCATTACAGATGGCTGTGAGCCACCATGTGGTTACTGGGAATTGAACTCAGGACCTCTGGAAGAGCAGGCAGTGCTCTTAACCTCTGAGCCATCTCTCCAGCCCTAGGCATTTTTTTTTAAGGTAGAGGAAAAACACAGGCTGTCATTAAGTTGGGAGGTAGAACTCTTGTAAACTTGTAAGTGATAGAGTGTTGGGCTTCAGCCTGTAAAGAGGTTAATGATCAGACTGAACAAAGCCTTGGGTTCAAACCCCAGCATTCCACAAATTGGGCACGGTGTTGCTTTTAATTCCAGCGTTCAAAGTCATCTTTGACTACATAGGGAGTTTGAAGTCAGCCTGGGCTATGGGAGACCCAGCCTCAAAAAAAAAAGCAAGAGCACAGTCACCTGCCTCATAAATGCAGCACAGATGAATGACCTTTAAGACCAAGTCCTTTTAGAGACACTAAGTCTGCATTAGGGAGCACCACAGGAGCCTCCCAAGCCGGACAGGAAGAAGGGCCCTAGAGGAGTGGGATCACGTCAGGTTCCTAGGCATTCCTGCCTCTAGGTGCCACAGATGGTGCCGTTGTGTGTCCGGAGCTGCCTGGCTGCAAATGTCAAGCAAGGTGCCCAGGAAAATGGGTTTTATCAGAAACCTTTCATTTTTCAGACTTTTTTTTTTTCTAATTTAGCTTGGCAAAAGTCTGGATGTCCTTAGTCTCGGGGCAATTCTGATTTAATATGAGGTGGGCTGTGGAGTGCTGGAGAAAGGAGACAGCACAGCAAGACAAAAGCGAGGACTCCGGCCCAGCATGTCGTTAACTACAATAAGGACTCTCTGGGCCTCCGTTTCCCCATCAGCAAGACACAAAGAATTGGTTGCGCCCTAGGCTCTTTATACTCCTGGACACAGGATGACAGAGCCCATCATTCCACGACCCATCCTCGAGACAGGAGAATGACAGGCCAGTCTCCACGAACCCTCTGGAAACGCCCCAGTTCGGTAGATAGGGCCGTAGATGTCACAACCCTTTCACCCGCTGGGTTTTGGGATTCCCATTGTTGCCATCTTTCAGTGTGTCGGGAGTCGTAAGGCAGGTCCAACAGCAAGTTCTCACATTCATACGCAGACCTCTGCGGCAGAGGACCCAGGGACTCAGGGGTCCTGGTCCCCGCTCCGGCCGGTCCCAAGCGGCCGGTCCCAAGTGGCAGCTGCGGTGGACCCCTGAGAGAGCCGGGCAGGGACGTGGCGCCTTCCGAGGCGTGGCCGGGGCTGGGCGGAGGCCGCTGTCCGAGAAACGAGGGTCCCTGCCACCGAGCTAGGGTCCTTCTGGGACAAGCCGTGCTCGACTGTCGCCGACTCACAGCGACCGCAGCGGGAACGCCCTAGGCGCCGCGGCGCTTGCAGCGAGGCCGGGGCCATGGCAACCCCAGCGCGTACCGTCCGGCCCCCGCGACACCCCCGCGTCTGCCGCCGTCTCGGTGGAGTCCCGAATCGAGGCGGCTGATTGTTCAGCGCCGAGACTGGCTGGCTCTGCTCAATTTCCAGCCGCCTCCGTGGTCCTGGGGGAGGAGAGGAGGAATCTGTGCTTTATTCTTTGGATGCTCCTAAACTGCGCTGACCTGCAAAGGGTAGCAGGGGCAGCCCATTTCACAGATGGCAAAGTCGACGGTTCGCAGCAGCGGGCCCCGGGAGGCCTTCTACCCTCAGATGGGTAGATTCCAATCCCTCCACCTGGCTGCAGCCTCTGGGGAGGGGAGGACAGGCTTCAAGGGTCTCTGACCCCTGTTGGAGTAGACTGAAGAGGCAGGGGAGCCCCTTCTGGGTTCCCGTCCTGCCTTAGGAAAGACTCCACCGCCCCTGCCCTGGCTTCTCCCATCTCCTCAGAGCTCAGGGCTTCTCAACATCCCTGGGCACGTGGTGGTGATGGTGGTGGTGGGCGTCCATAGCTTATAGTCAAGACCTGAATCTCAGTTTCCCCCTTTCACTCCGCCAGAATTGAAAGCTAGGCACCAAATTTTCTGTGTTCTCCTTAATAAGTTCTGTTAAGGACCATTTGAGAGTTTCAGAGCGTACACTGAGCAAGCCCCCTCTCTCTTTTGGGGCCCCTTTTGTTTTTGGCGCTCACACATCCCCAGCGAGTGTTGTATCTCTGAGCTTTAGCCTAGCGTCCTTTCCCCATTTTAGGCCTCAATTTCCCTATCTACTTAGGGGCTAAATTAACCCCTCTGATGCCTCCCCATGCTGTTATTCTGAGATACTCACCTTCCTTCACAAAGTTCCTCTGCAGGACAAAGCAAGGGTTTTCTTTTCCTTTCGCACCGTCACCATTGGACTCGCCTCCCCAGCACTGCGCACCCAGTGTACTCAATAAAAGATTTGGGGGGGCTCAGCAAGTAAAGACCATGGACACCAAACCCAGTGGAGCTCAAGTCACAGGACCCAATGGTGTAAGGAGAGAACTGACTCCCACAGGTTGTCCTCCGACCTCCACACATGACATAATATGTCCACTGTGTGCATGGAGACACAAGAAAAGATTTGGGGAATGGGAAAGGGCTCGGTCTGTAAAGAGCTTGTGTCCCAAAACCAATGTAAAAAAGACAAACATGGAGAGAGATGGGGAGGGGGTGGCATATACGTGTGTGCTTTTTTCTTTTAAAAAAATTATTTTAAAATTTTCGTGTGTGTTTGTTTACGTGCCTGAGTGTGTGTATGTACACCATGCCCTGCGTGCAAGAGCTTGAGAGATCACAGGACATGTTAGATTCTCTGGAGCTGGAATTACAGGCAGTTGTGAGCCACCATGAGGCTATTAGCAATGAAATATATCTTTTTTTTTCCTTGCTGGCCTGAAATTCGCTAAACTGACCCACAGCTCACAGAGATCTGCCACCCTCTGCCTCCAGAGTCCTGGGATTAAAGGCCTGCACCACTATGCCCAGCTAATACGTGTGATCCCTGTCCTGGTGAGGTGGAGACAGGTGGATCCCTGGGACAAGCAGGTTTATCAGGCTGCCTAGCCCTCTGCCTCCCAAGTTCTGGAATTATATGTGTGTGTCACCACTGCCCAGCTACCTGGCTATGTTTTTTTAAGTAATGTATTTTTTATGTGCATTGGTGTTTTGTCAGTATGTATGTCTGTGTGATGGTGCCGGGTCCCCTGGAAATGGAGTTACAGACAGTTGAGGGCCGCCATGTGGGTGCTGGGAATTGAACCCAGTCCCCTGGAAAGAACAGCCAGTGAGTGCCCTTAACTGTTGAGCCATCTCTCCAGCCCAGCCTAGCATTCTTAGTGAGTTCCAGGCCAGGGGGACAGCCTGTGTCAAAACAACAGATAAGGGTCTGGAGAGATGGCTCAGAGGTTAAGGGTACCTGTTGGCCTTGCAGAGGACCTGGGTTTGGTTCCCAGCTCCCACGTGACAGCTCACAACCACGTCTTACTCCAGTTCCAGGGGATTCGAAGCTATCTTCTGACCTCGTAGTAACATACATACTTGCAAGCAAAACACTCATATATATAAAATAAAATAAACAATCTAAAAATTATAGATAAATAAATAATACAAATAGTGGACACCTGAGAACCCCCACCAGAGTTGTCCTTTGGTCTACATGTGCAGTGTGCCCATGTCCCTGCCCCCACGTGTGCACCTACACACACATACATGAACACACACACGAAGATTTTGTGGATGCTGGAGACTGAACCTAGGGTTTTGTCCATGCAAGGCATGTACCTTACCCCTGAGCTGTCTCCCCAGTGCTTTTTGTATTTTTTTATTTTAATATTTTATTTTATATGCATGAACTTGTTGTTGTTTGCCTTTTGAGTTTTGAGACAGAGTCTCACTCACAATATTGCTCTCTCTGACTGTCCTGGAATTCATTCTGTAGACCAGGCTGGCCTCGAACTCACAGAGATGGGATTAAAGTCCTGGTATTAAAGGAGTGTGCCACCACACCCAACGTGTATGGACTTTTTGTTTGCTTGTGTGTCTGTGTACATCTGGGTCTGTGGAGACCAGAAGAGATCCCCTAGAACTACAGTTACAGAAGGTTGTGAGCTGCTATGTGGGTGCTGGGGCTGGAACCCAGGTCCTCTGGAAGAGCAGTGTGTGTGTGTGTGTGTGTGTGTGTGTGTGTTTTGTTTTTTCTAGAAACAGTTTCTCTGTGTAACCCTATCCCGGAACTAGCTCTGTAGATCAGGTTGGCCTCAAACTCAGAGATTCGCCTGCCTCTTTTGGGATTTAAATCGTTTTTGTTCTGTTTTGGGTTTTCACATTTTTTTAAAGATTTATTTATTTATTATGTATACACTGTTCTGCCTGCATGTGTACCTGCAGGCCAAAAGAGGGTGCGAGATTTCATTACAGATGGTTGTGAGCCAGCATGTGGGTGCTGGGAATTGACCTCAGGACCTCTGGAAGAACAGCCTATGCGCTTTCACATTTTTTTTTTAGGGACAGGGTCTCACCACTACATTTCCCAGACCAACCTCAGACTTCCTGTCCTCTTGCCTTGGTTTTCTGAACAGCTATCGTTACAAGCCTGCACCACAAAGCCCAACTTCATAAAAGGCAATTAATGAAGGATAAAGGGACCTTGCTTGGGTCATCACTTCTCTGTCAACAATGACCAAAAACAAGATTGAAAAAGAGGGGGAAAAAGTGAGTCTTGGTGGCACACACCTTTAATCCCAGCATTTGGGTAGCAGAGGCAGGTGGATCTCTGTGAGTGAGTTTGAGGCCAGCTTGGCCTACATAGTTAGTCCCAGGCTAGCCAGGGCTACAAAGTGAGATCATACTCCACTCCCCCTGCCCAGAAAAAGACTGGGTTTATCAACCACATGAAAAACCCTGTGAGTCACAGGGGTGGGAACTTCTGTGAGTAACTTGTGGGGGGGGTGGATAGTAGAATCCTGTTTCCTGAAGCTGGTGGGCAGTAGAATCTCTCAGTTCCTCCTTCATTGCCTCTTGCCACAGCCTTTTGAAATCCTGGTTCTTTCTTGTTCCTAATTTGTTAGAACAATGGCTTGCATCTGATAGATAACACAAGGTAAGAGAGAGCATGGCCAACTGGGTGACAGCCCTGGCTTCTTCTCCTTGAGTAGCAGGGTGACTCTGCATGGCTCAGGGCATGTCTTAGGAGCACGCTCACCGGCTCATCTGTATTTCAACTTCTGCCTGTGTACAGAGGTTAAAAATAAATAAGTAAATAAAGCACTCATCTGGGAGCAGAGCATTTGGACAGGGACAAAGCTGTATGTGTTTCAAATAAGGTCAGTGCCGGAGTGCACACCTATAATCCCTGCACTCCAGAGTTTGGGGCAGGAGGATTACTATGAGTTTGAGGTCAGCCTAAGTTACATAGTAAGTTTCCAGTCAGACTAGGCTAGATAGTAAGACCAACCAATTTAACAAATTTTAACAGCTGAGACAGAGGTGCTGGGCACAGTGATGCATGCCTTAATCCCAGCATTTAGGAGTCAGAGGATGCTGGATCCCTGTGTTTGAGGCCAACCTGGTCTCCACTGCAAGCTCCAGGACAGCCAGAGCTACACAATGAGACTCTGAATCAAGAAATAAAAGTGAAATGTAAAATAAAATTAAAACTGGAGGCCTGGAATGTAGCTCACTGGCAGAATGTTTGCTAACTTGTATGAGGCGCTGGGTTTGATCTGTATAAACCAGACATGTTGTATACCCACAAATCCCAGAACTTGGGTGGTAGAGGTCAGAGGATCAAGAGTTCTCTATTACATAGCTAATCTGAGGCCAGTCAGGACTACTTGATACCCTATTTAAATAAACAAGAAGCTGTGCCTGCTAGCTGGGTGGTGGTGGCACACACCTTTAATCCCAACACTCAGGAGGCAGAGGCAGGTGGATCT
>LOJH01035803.1:0-15675 GCA_001685095.1 Ellobius talpinus | reverse complement strand
GGAGAAGGGGAGGAGGTGGAAATTTTTAATAATAATAAAGAAAATGAAAAAAATGTTCAACATCCTTAGCTATCAGGAAAATACAAATTAAAACAAATTTGAGATTTCATCTTACAACAGTCAAAATGGCTAAGATCAATAACACAAGAGACAGCTCATGCTGGTGAGGATGTGGAGCAAGAAAAACACTCCTCCACTACCGGTAGGAATACAAATTTGTACAATCGCTATGGAAATCAATACAGAAATTCCTCAGAAAACTGAGAAGCAATCTACCTCAAGACCCAGATATACCACTCTTGGACATATACCCAAAGGATGCTCAATCATACCACAAGGACGCTTGCTCAACCATGGTCACAGCAGCTTCATTTGTAATAGCCATAAACTGGAAACAACCTAGATGTCCCTCAAAAAAGAATGTATAAAGAAGATCTGGTACATTTATACAATTGAGTATTACTCAGTTGTTTAAAATGACATCATGAAATATGCAGGCCAATGGATGGAACTTGAAAAAAATCATCCTGAATGAGGTAACTCAGACCCAGAAAGACAAATATGGTATATGCTCACTTATTGGTAGATATTAACTGTTAAGTAAGTGATAATCACGTTAGAATCGACACACCCAGAAAGCTTAGGTAATGAGGAGGGCTCTAAGGGGGACACATGGATCTCCTTGGGAAGAGGAAATAGAATAAATTTTGCAGGTGGACTGGGAGCAGATGGGATGGGAAAAGGAGGGATGAGGAGGGGAGATGGAGAAAGAGAGAGTAATGGGTAGGATGACTAGAACTGGAGGGCATTGTGGAGTGGAATCCTAGTGCAGTGGAACTTCCCCAGAATCTACAGGAGTGACCCTAACAAGGACTCCTAATAACAGGATTTGGAGCCTGAAGCAGCCATCCTCTGTAACCAGGCAAGGCTTACAGAGGTGGGACTGGGACAAACCCTAAAACTTTAGACCTATAAACTATCTCACCTTCAAGATTTACTAGGACAATGGAAGCACAGAACTTGTGAGAGGAACCAACCAATGACTGATCTAACTTGAGGCCCACACCATACCTAACAATGTCTGGATGACCAGGAATTGGAGGCTGCATAGTCCAGAGATATTTGATAAGAAAATAATCAATAAAATGATTCCTAATGATACCTTTATATACTCATAGATTGGTGTCTAACCCAATCATCATCAAAGAGGCTTCCTCTCACAGATGATTAGAGCAGACGCAGAGACCAACAGCCAAACCTTAGATAGATGGAGATCCCAAATTGGAGATCTCCATCTCCATCAGGTCCCTCCCCTTGGCGCTCAGGGAACCCCATGGAAGAGAGAGAAGAAGAAATGTAGAAGCCACAGAGATGGAGGATATCAGGAGGATATCATGAAGTGGCAATCATGGAGCCTGCATGGGTCTGTGCTAAGTCCTCTGGATATATATTATGGTTGTTAGCCTGGTGTTTTTATAGGACTGCTAACAGTAGGAGTCGGAGTATCTCTGATTCTTTCATCTGCTCTTAGGATGCTTTTACTCCTACTAGGTTGCTTTGCCCAGTCTGAATATGAGGGTGTGTGCTTAATCTTATTGTATCTTATTATGTAGTGTTCATTGGATATTCTTTGGAGGCCTGATATTTTCTGAAAGGAAATAGAAGAAGAGTGGATCTAGAGGAGAAGGGAAGGTGGGAAGTGGGGAGGAGTGGTGGAAGGAGAAACTGCTGTTGGGATGTATTGAAAATAAACTACAATAATTTTTTTGAAAGTGAAATCTATCTCTTGACCTCTTGAAATTGGAGCTTGCTCAACTGACTTGCTTTGACTATAGGACAACATCAAAGATGATGTGAGCTGAAGATTGAAATGTACTGGCACATTGGAGTTTGCTCTTTATCGTTGCTCTTGGGAACCTCAAACATATAAACATTGGAACCAGTAAGAGGATTCAATGGGTAAAGGTGCTTGCTGTCAAAACCAATGACCTACACTTGATCCCCTGGACCACATAAAGGTGAAAGGAAAAAACTGACTCTTGCAAATTGTTCCATGAACTTCACAGGTACACACACATACACACACACACACACAAATATAGACACGTGGAGTGCTTAAAAACACATGTAAAAAAGGCTAAGTTGGCCTACTAATTTAAAATATTTGCCAAAGTCATCTCTGTTATCCCAACTAACATCAATCAAACCATCAATTATAAAGAATGAAATATATGCTGTGCTGACCTAGACTACTATAACTCACATAATGAAAGGCATAATGAAACTGTATTACAGGAGATAGTTATGGATTTTATTAAATACAGACCATCCTGTAGTTTGATCAATTAAATAGTAAAGCATATTTTATATAGATATTATTGGTAAAAACAACAAATTTACCAGTACACAGTCACACACTAACACACACACATACACACACGCACAAGCACACGCACACAACACGCACACTTGTTTTAATTCATTTGACCTAAATCACAGGAAAAAACTAATTAAAACAAAAGTAGAAGTTGAAATCAATACAGAAATATAATAATAATAAATAAAATATTTCAAAAGTTATGAAGAAACAACTTTATGAATTGAAGAGCTCCAAGAAGCATATTTAAACCTTGCTCTATAGCTGAGGAAACGAGGATGGAAAGGTGACGGCTTTCTTATGTTTTACAAGCCTTACACCAACTCTTAAAAAAAAAGTTCCACTGCACTGTGAATGCTTCTTGATTCTAACTCCCAATCATATGGCAATCTCAGAACCTTGGGGAAATTGAGTTTAGGAATTTAAATCAAAAAAACAGCCTGACACTTAGTAAAAGTTCAACATATGAAAATCACAAAGAACTAAATGATGGAATGAGCTCACAGCTAGTCCAAGGAGCTCTCTGTAAACATGGGCTCAATTCCAAAATTGCACCCTTATGCTCTTCCTCTGAAATACAGCAAAAAAAAACCTAAAGTAGACACAATTTTGGAAGTGGGGAGGATAGATGCATTCTTGTTGGCAATCAGAGATAAAAAGAACTTTGTTAAAGCCTGAGATTTCTTTTCTGTGCCAACCACTCCTAATGGAAAAAAATGTGCACAGCTGAGATGAAACTCCTCCAGAATTATGCATTCAGTTTATTGCTATAAACCAACCACCTCAAAACTCAGTGACTTAAAACAACAACAATTTATCACTTCATGCAATTCTATACATTGGCTATGTAGTTCTGCTGCCAGTCTCTATAGGACTGATATTTGACTAGCTGCACAGCTATGGACTGGTTCAGCCAGAACACATGGACTAGCTAACTTGTCTCTCCTTGTGGCTCTTCACCTAAGCCCTCCGTATACAATGATGTTCCAGGGCAACATGTGAAGAGAGTGGAGGCTCTAGAGTCCCCATGCTACATTCTATATTAGTCAAGGAAAGTTATAAGGGTAACTCATAGTCAACTTTTTGATGAAAAAAGTAACCAAAATTCTGTGCCACCTTTTTCTTGTTTATGAATAGACAGATATTGCATGCAATTTCAAGTAAAAAGTCTTTATCTTTTTACTTAAAACCCTATATCATTAGCCAAATTTCCTGCTTATACAGCTGTTTTCCTTGCCTGTCTAGTCCAGTGACATTTTTCCAACTGTCATCAAATAATCACAGACGAGGGCTCCTTTACTGGCTACAGAGCTCTAACAAAACACAATAATACAAACTATCTCTCAAAAGATAAGGCTCTCCCTGAGTCAGTCAACAACCACTACAACTGCCCAGAATTTCCTATTTATCTCCCCTTAATTCTCACATTACTCCACCCTTTCAACCTACCAATACCAAGTCTTATTTGTGTCCAGCTATCCAGTTTTCTAATAGCTGGAATGAGAAGCCTCTGGAATGGTACAACTAAATACTTCAACTGCACTTAACTCATGTTTTTATTCTATAGAAGCATTGTGTTTGCCTTATTGTGATTGTCAAGAGTCAATAACCTTCCTGAACAAGATGCTTCTTCATCCCAAGATGTTTCCAACCTCAGCATCATCAATAAAAATATAACCAAAGAAAGTGTTAAGAGTTTTTTAACCTACAAGATTTGATATTTGAATCTCAAAAAGGGTTGTCTTTTATTTTAAGTAGAAAATCTTTAGTTGAAGATCTTTTATAGATGAATTATAGGCAAAAAGCTCAGGTATAAAAACTGATAGCTATGACTTTTTTGCTTTGGTTTTAGTTTGGGGGACGTTTTGTTTGGTTTGTAGATTTTTGGTCCTGAGATTGTCTTTCTAGGTAGTCCAGGCTGGCCTTAAACTTAACATGCCTCTGTCTCAGCATCCTAGCTGTTGGGGATACAGGTGTGTACTACCATATCCTACCCTAAATGGAAGACTTACTGACACATCACACCATATAAGTAATTAAAATACAGCAAGCATCTCTAGTGTTTACTAAGTACCAAGTGCCATTCTAAGTATTTTACACGACTTGAGTCATTTGATACATTTTTCAGATGAGCAGACTAATGTACGAAATAGCTATAACAGAAAACAACGTTAGATGCTAAGTAGCAGAGCCAGTTTTTGAACCAAAGCACCCCTGTCTTCAGGATCTAAATCCTTAATCACAGAGTCCTACAGAAGACTAGGGAGACATGAGAAGATATTTATGAAGAAAACTTAATATCATGAACAGGTTAAGGTTTCTTGAAAATAAAGAAACATAAAAGTATACTAGACGAGGTTTGTGAATAGGCAATCCACAAGAAAAAAACATAAAATGATCTGCAAAACATGAGAGCAATTGACTACTAGCCAGTATAGCAAAAACAAAGGGAATGATCATGTCTATTGCTATTATGTTCTTGCTTGTTGAAAGATAAATTGGTTATAAACTCTTCCAAAATGATTTGAATATGTACATATATTCAACAATAAGTATTTAAATATGTATACTGTTCAAGCCAACCAATTTCCTATAAAAATAATCAGATAAGCCGGGCGGTGGTGGCGCACGCCTTTAATCCCAGCACCCAGGAGGCAGAGGCAGGCAGATCTCTGTGAGTTCGAGGCCAGCCTGGTCTACGAGAGCAAGTTCCAGGACAGGCTCTAAAACTACAGTGAAACCCTGTCTCAAAAAAACAAACATAATAATAATAATAATAATCAGATAAGTTGTGGGTGTGGTGGTGAGCACTTTTAATCCCAACACTCAGGAAGCACAAGCAGGTGGATCTTCTATAAATTCAAGGCCGGCCTGGGCTACATACCAAGTTCCAGGAAGCCAGATCTATACTGTGAGAGCCATCTCAAAAAACAAACAAATAAACAAAATGAGAAAGAATCAGATAGGAACTTATAGCTGTAAGCTAATGAAACTTATTAAGCCATTGTCTATAGCATTTGCCAAAATATGACAAAATAAAAGACATAAATATTTCCACTTAATGACATAGAAAAAGGATACTGTTAAAGAAAACAGTAGGTTTATAAAACTGTATAAGTAGTATAATCCCAATTATAAAATTTACATATATATTGTATATGTTTGCACATTATATACCCTCTCTGGGTTTTTAGAAAGTTTTTAAACTTTTATAAATTCTATATTTCAGTTTCCATATTACTTTTCATATAATCATGTATCAGTTTTCTAATCATGTAAAACACCAATAGCCTCATTTCTAGAAGGTTAGAGAACTGAAACTCTTATATAACATGATTCCTTCAAAGAAAATCTTAGCAAGGAGACTTTTTGCTCCCTATCTCAGTAAACACGTGACTGATTTTGATAGAAAGATGGGGAGCACATTAACTGTCACACAGCAAGGGCTGCTTGCTAGTCTGATCATTGGGTTGTGACTCCATGACCTCTAATACCATATCTCCTACTCGGTCTGCCTTCTAATCACCAGTCATCTGAGAGCTGAAAATAAACATAGATATGACAAATCACAGCCGCCCAGAGCTCATCAGCCAATCCAATTCAGGAGATAAAAATCAGCCCAGTAATATATACTTTAAAATGGGTTTGGAGGGAGACAATGAGAGCCCAAGAAAATTCACTTCATAAGTACAGGCAATTAGCATTCACCACATTGCAGGCCTTCTTAAGCAAAGATGTCACATGCTTCAAGCCAGGGACAGTGAGAAGCTGCAGAATCTCTTCACCTGCTGACTGATGAAAATGACTGACGCTGGGGTGCCAGCTGAAAAATCAATTATTCACATCTACTAGGCAGCTGCCCCCTACACAGCAAGCAGCAGCAGGTCGCAGGAAGGGGAGATTGTTGTGGTTTGTTGTTAACATGCACTATCTACTTCTCTGGACTTGGAGCTCAACAACTGCAAAATCAATAGGCTGCTCCAAACCAAAGGAAAAAAACAAAAGGTTGAGCACCACCTGACAATGCTGCGGTGTACTACTGGCAAGCAGTCCTTGCCTCACCACTGCTCTCTTCCATATTAGATGCCTAGCATATCTCCTAATGCAATAAGAACCCAGAGGTTTGGGACATTCCTAATTACTAGATGACTTCTACTAAAAAAAAATAATGTTTATAATCAACTCATTAGCTGTTTTTCATTATTTCATTTCATCCGCGTCCTCTCAGTGTCTTATGTCCTGTTGGCTCAAAAAGCCCTCTTTATATATGTAAGGCTGCCTTTTTAAACAAACATGATAAGGTTAAAATACTCCTACAACACATGATCAAAGAAATACAAATCTTTGTCGGTCACATTATTTATGTTTGGTGTGTATTTCAGGAAAAAATGTTTATTTGTATGGTTCTAATGTCTGCTGATACTTATAAATGAAACACCTAATATTATTCCCTTGTGGGAAAATGTTGGGATGCAAAATAGTACAGACATTTTATGAAACCATCTGGCAGTTTCTCATAGGTATAACCTCACCCTTGGCATCCCACTCAGAAATGAAATGAAAATTAATGTTCACACAAAAACCTGAGCATGGCTGATGACAGGAGCTTTATTCATAATATCTCCAAAGTGTAGATAACTAAACTTTCCCTTGATGGTGAATGGGGGAATGGATAAAATATTGTGCATAGGAAAATTGGTCAGAAATAACTAGGAAAAAAACTCCTGGGGGCTGGAGAGATGGCTCAGAGGTTAAGAGCACTGGCTGCTCTTCCAAAGGTCCTGAGTTCAATTCCCAGCAACCACATGGTGGCTTACAACCATCCAAAGTGAGATCTGGTGCCCTCTTCTAGCATAATAAATAAAATCTAAAAAAAGCTCCTGATACAAACAAATGGATAGATGGATCTATTTATTAGACCAGCGGTTCTAATATAGGGGTTATGACATCCTTGGCAAATCTCTATCTCCAAATGTATTTACGTTATAATTAGTAACAATAGCAAAATTACATTTATGAAGTAGCAACAAAAATAATTTTATGGTTGGGAGTCACCACACCATGAGGAACTGTGTTAAAGTGAAAAGTTGAAAACCACTGTACTAGCCTAAGAGACAAAGGGTAGACTCAAAAGATAAATACTGTATGACTCCATTTACATAACATTCTTGCTAAGTCAAAATGATAATAACGGGAAAGAGACTATTGCTTAACAGGCAGTGTAGGCTTGGGGGGGTAGAGCACAAATGGGCAGCTGGCTGGAATTATTTAAAACAAATAACACTTTTATTGTGGTGGAAGCTTTTGAATGTTGTGTGTTTGTGAAACTAGCAAACAAATTTTACTATATGTAAAGTATACTTCATTTTTCTTAATTGAAAAAAAAACTAAGGTAGGTAAAAGAACTCCAGGAATGCTCACTTTGGCAGCAGCATATACTAAAGTTGGAAAGACTACACAGATTAACATGGTCCTTGTGCAAGCATGACATGCAAATTCCTGAATCTTCATGTTTTTAAAAGGAACTCAAGGAATCCATCTACGACACTTAAGCACTTTATTGCTCATCCCAGTACATTTACTTTGTGTTTCATCATCTTTACTTAGCCTCGTGCTCCCTGTCACATCTGCAGCTGGAGTAGACAGGACTCTCCAGAATGTATTTCTCTTTGCAGAACCTGATTCCTGTGGGCAGAGCCTCCAGCTAGGACCTAGAGAAAAAATTTAAGGGCTGCCAGAATTTCTTAGAACCAGATAACCAATGTAGTCTTTGAATGGTTAGGTGGCCAGAAATCCTCATGCTACTTGACAATTTAAAGACTGCTAGAGTTAAAACTCAACCAGATTACCAATGTTTAGTGCTATCCCACACTGACTACTAAGAACATTGTTCCATAAAGTGAGGAACTATTTATGTACCTCGCGATTGTATGACAGAGGTTCTGTGGCAGTACTCAAAGGGCTACATTGAATATCTTTTCTTTATTGTCAATATTGTTTTATTTTAGGCAGTTCCATACTATGTACCATGAAATGTATTGTGATCTTATTTCCCACCCCTATTATCATCCCTCTGAACTCCTCCTTTTCATCAACCAGTCCCCCCCACAGGAGTTCAGAGGGATGGTAATGTTAAAGCACTAAACCCCATCCTCCCCCCTCTTCTGCTATGTCCCATGGGCATTAGAAGTGACATAGGTATTCCATTCAGAGTTGAGCACTAGACAGTCCACGTTCTCAGCACTTTGAACAGAGTTATCATTGACTACTACAAAACAGAGCTTCTCTGTCCAAGACTAAGAACTTCCCTGGTCTATGGGTATGGTCATAATTACTTAGAAGGCAATTTGATAACATGTCCATTTTGAAAACTATGGTAGTAGATTCTTCCCTAGAGCCTATGACCTCCCCAACAATAGGCTTTTGTCTGGGTTTTCAGTACTTAAGGTGCTCATGCCCTGTCATAGAATGGATTTAAAAACCAATCAAAAAACAGTTGGTTACTCCCAAAACAGCCATGTCACTATTCAACAAGTGAATATATCTTTTCAGGAATATTAGAATTATAGCTTCAGGGACCACAGCTGAGTAAAAATGTCAATGATATTTCTTCACTAACAACCTAAATAGCATTTTCTGATGCTATAAACACTAGCTGGCAGAAATGGAGCTCCCAGCTCAGTTCCAGCTTGATTTTTTCAATACCCTGTAATCAAATAATGTGATATCTTTAGCAATGAGATCTTATCTTTTAGTCCTTGTGAGTAAACAAGAACAATGACAATACTCTGGTCAACAATTCATAGGGAATTATTCTGTACCTAACACTGGGATTTTCCTTTACAAACTATGATTTCTGGGTTCAGCGTTTTGCACCCATACATGATAAGAATGTTCCAAACTGTTTTTGAATTATGTTTTTCTTAGCTTACAAAGTAGTAAGTTTCTATATTTTTTTCATACATTCTTAGATTTCTTCCCTACTACACCTATCCCCCATTATCCTGCCCGATTTCTTTTTAAACCTTTCTACATATAATATCACCCATACTATTAGATCCTAGGTATTTTAATATCCCCACTACCATAATGCTTCCTCTGATGGCTTCCCTCAAGCTTCCTGAGTTCTTCACTCACTCCAACTTACCCTCAAAATTCAAAACTTAAAAATTAGGATATGCATATAAGAAAGAACATATAATATAAGAATCTGTGTCTGGGTTGCCTCACTCAGTATAATAGTATCTATCCATTTCCCTAAAACGTTTATGATTTCATTTTTCTTTAGTGGTGAGTAGAATTGTACTTCTTATGTTCCATTTTTCCATTTTCTACTCAGCCAGGAGGCATGGTGGTGCATGCTTTTAATCCCAGCACTTAGGATGCAGAGGCAGGCAGGTTTCTGTGCATTTGAGATCAATCTGGTGTACAGAGCAAGCTCCATGACAGCCAGGAACATACAGAGAAACCCTGCATCAGAAAAAAAAGAATTCCCATTTTCTAATGATCATTTGATAGACATGTAAGCTGATTCCATTTCCCAACTGCTGTAAATAGAGCAACAACAAACATAGATGTGCAACTATCAATATAGTAAGATACAGACTCCTTTGTACATATCTAGCCAGGTGATGTGGGATTTCCCTCTGTATACTGTGAATACCATTGGATAATAAAGAAGCTGTTTGGGGCCTGTGATAAGGTAGAACAGATCTAGGTGGGGAAAACTAAACTAAATGCTGGGAGAAAGAAGGCGGAGTTAGGGAAAAGCCATGTAGTCCCACCAGAGACAGACGCTGAAACTTTACACAGTAAGCCACAGTCATGTGGCCATACACAGATTAATGAAGGTGGGCTAGTTTGGGCTATAAGAGTTGACCAAAAATATGCTTACGCTATTGACCAAATAGTATTGCAAATAATATGGTTTCTGTGTGATTATTTCAGGGCTGAGCAGCCAGGAACTAACTAGTGGCCTCTTACAACAAATTGGTGCCCAACATGGAGCTAGCTAAATCCACTTGAAACCTGCTTTAAAAGAAATTGTAGACACTAAAAAAACAAAATTTAGCTTCATTTTTTTAAATGGGCTTTGTTTGCTGGTGACATGCTACAGCCCCTTTAAGAGAATTCTTCCTAATTCAACAATAACAAAAAATGATAATATCACACTTGACAAAATAAATTGTTCCCAAAGCAAAGATAGTGGAGAAGAGAATGAACTCTCCATCATTCCAAACTTTCTCAATGGGAGAACTAAAGCTCTGTTTGTCTTCCAGGAAGTTCCTTCCTTCCAAAAGTTGTTATCCACTTTATGTTATACCATTCCTACCTATGAAGAAGGTTCTAGTTAAGTCATTGATTTGATTTCAATAGTTATATTGAAATATCATTTTGTAGATGTTTATCAAATGTTCATCACAGATACCTTATATCCAAATTTATGTTACTAATTACATGATTTCAGATTACTTTTTCTTAATTAACCTCTAAATCTGGGGATAGTTTCTCTCACATAATTATTCTATATTTCAGTATTATTCCATGTAATCTATCCTAAATAATTTTTGGAAGTAAATTATCTATAAATAAATATAAGTTAAATATATTTTGAAGACCTTCATAGAATAAAGGTAATTATTCTGAGTCTAGGATCCAACATTGAACTGGATGCTCATAATGCAATAACTATGAAAGAACCCAGGGCTTAAAACAAGCCACTATGTCAATAAGATGTTACAAGCTTGCTCCATGGAACTAGGCACACCAACAATTGAAGCTCACACAAGCTTTGGAAAGCTATGGTCCAAGCTAAACTATCAACTATCTCCCTTGAAAGATGTCTCCATATAAAATGGCATCTCCACTTCCCAACCAACTCCATACTGCTCCTACTAGCATTTTCAAAATGCGAAAAGATCAACATGGATCATTTCTTGTCATATTGGATGCTTTTTGAAAGAGATAGTAAGACTGGTAAATGGCTCCTAAAAATCTATTAAATAAATCTATCAACAAAATGCAGAATAAGCGTGAAAAATAATGAAACCATTGCTGAATGAGGCAGATGGCTTGGCAACCCTAAAAGACTAATATCAAAACAAACATTCATTTGAGTCTTCATCAAGCTTCACTAAATTAGTATGTGAATTCAAACATTTGTCTTTCTCTGTTTCTTTCCCAGTGATAGGAACTGTATGAGTAAGGACCACCAGCAAGAAGAGGAGGAAATGTTAACCAAAGACAAGAGTACTTGTGAGTGATGCTGACACTAAGCCTTATGGTATCATAATAGAAACTATTGGAGACCTTCCATCTATACCTCAAAGACCTAAGGACATATTTGAGTTCTTTCCTCATGTGTAATTATCCATAATTAACACCCCAAGTTTTTCAAACTTTGCCATTATATTCTCCTTGTACTGAAGTAGAATAACTGCCATGCATTTGGTGAGTTGATCTTTAGTCGTAAATGTAATCATAAACACAAAAAACACATTTTTAGGTTATATGAAAGTTCACAGAGAAGTGTATATTGTGGAGAGAAAACATCAATCTTGTTCATAAAATAAGTAATACAGTCACATTAAAAAAACATCTTTGCAAAATTTCAACATATAGAAATCTGGCCACTAAACTATGCAAAGAATATAGTAAAGATGTATGTGTGTATCCCACAAGATTCACTTAGGCTCCCACAATCACATACACAAAAAAATGCTCAGGATATTAAATACTTATAAAATACCACAAATTATAATTAATAGTTTAAAGAGGAAACTACTGTGAAAGCAAGGATATGTCATTGACTCAGGAAAAGTCCATGATAACCTTTTTTTGAAGTGACTCATTATGAAAATAGAGTATATTCAAAACACATCAATAGAATATGTGAGCAGTATTAAAGGTAAATTAAAAGACTGGTTTTAATCTCTTTTGGGGCTGTCAATCAAAAATATTCCTATAACTTTCTAGTTATCACATAGAATTCACAGCCCTAATGAAAAGAAATACAACAATACATAAGCATATCATAATGGTACATGATATAAAGTTGTCTTCAGTGAATTAATATTTTTAATTAAATAAGAGCCAGGTTACTTAAAAGCCTCTTCCCAATATCCAGGTTGTGTTTGTGTACTATAATCTGGGACTCAAAATCTGAAAGACTCATTGGGTGACTATTTAAGGTGTTTGAATTTCCAATAAACACGGAGGTGATTCTTACAATAACATTTTGGTATACACCTTCCTAAATTCCATCTTTTCTCACAACTAAGTGAAATTACCAGTTTATTTTGTTTAGAAGTGGTAAAGAATCTATTTTGTCTTTCCCTGAACTGAAGACAACTGGGTAAAACTAAAATAAAAGTTTTTCTTCAGATTTTTTTACTTTTTCTGTGTGTATGTGTGTGTTTGTGGAGGAAGCAGATTACAGTATTTTTGTTTATTTATTTATTGTCTTTGAAACAGACTCTCAGTGTATGTATAAGTCATGCTGACTCATCTCAAATTTTTATCCCTCAGATGTCAGCTTCTTGAGTTCTAGAATTACAGATATCTTCCACCACACTTAATTGTTTTTGCTCATTCTTTAAAATAAAACGCATTAATACTGAGATATCTAAAATCACCTCAGTGTACAACAATTGAAAAGTATATATGTTCTGGCTCATCCACTTAGTACAATGCCATTTGTGATGTGTCTTAGTGGAATGAAAAAGCAAAGAGAGAGGTCGTTTCAGAACATGTATGTAGTAGTCATTAAGTAATGTTTGCCAAATTTTTGTGGTTTTCTCATTGTCTCACCAGACAGTATGATGATGCTGTGTG
The DNA here is from genome assembly GCA_001685095.1 of Ellobius talpinus. Taxonomy (NCBI): domain Eukaryota; kingdom Metazoa; phylum Chordata; class Mammalia; order Rodentia; family Cricetidae; genus Ellobius; species Ellobius talpinus. Next base: position 2,465 of record LOJH01035803.1, on the reverse strand, counting down.
GCCCATATGAGTAGTAATTTGGGGCAATAAGTTGTATGTAGAAATGGTATCTGTCACTTCAAACCAGAACATTTCATTTCTGGTATAAAAGCCTTCAGGGCTCTTTTCCTCTCAGCCACAGCAAGTTCCAAAAAACAGCTTCCTGTTAGCCTAAGTACAGTGCTGAGAAAAGCACTCAACATGTCTGTGATGACTTGAAACATGAGTGTACTGCTTAAAGTCCTATCAATTTCAAGGTTGTGAATTATATCATGTCCTAACATATTTTTAACAATAATAAGCTATGTACATTATCATTCATGGAAAATGTTACACAGAAGCAAATGTACTAATATGTTAATGCAGGGTAAATATCTTTGGGTGAATCATGGATGTATCTTTATCGACATTCTGAAGTTCCCATCTTTTCACAATGTCCATATAACTTCATATTTGAAAAAAAAATACTTTCTATGCTTCTAAATGGTAAGATATATTATAGAGATAAAATCTTTTCATTGGCTTCCTTATTTTCTAATTAGGTAAATTAGACCAGCTTCTACCATACAGCTCTCCCATAAAATGAAATACTCCTTTCCAAGTATCACTAAAACTTCTGTTTTTCTTTGCACGAATTCCAGGACAGCCATGGTTACATAGAGAAAACCTATGTAGAAAAACTGAAAAATAAAAATAATAAATAAGTAACCCCTCATATGTCCTGTCAAATGAAGAAGTTACTTCCTTATTTTAATTTTTAAGTGTCTAAGGTATCCTCTGCATATAGAATTAAAAGCAAAAGCCTGAAATTCAGAAGGTTTTCTTGTGTTAGCTCTATTTCTTATGGAACATAGAACTAATAAAGGAGGCATTAATAGATAAAAGCCTTTTCCTCTAGATACCAATTGTGTTACATTGATTACAATGTAAGGCTCAAGTGTATAGAAATTCGCTTGACAGCTACTAAACAAGACAGCATGAACAAGAGTAATCTAATATATACTAATTTCAGCAAAGAAAATAAATGTTTGTGGGAGGGGGAATTTCAAGTGGCATTTAAATATAAGTACTACTGTAAGTATTATTTCACTGTAAGTTCCCACTGTTTCATACAATGCTGTGCACACAGTAAATAGTCAAGTGCCTTAGTGGAAAGAACATTGCATTAAAAGGCAACAGGCCTGGGTTTTTGCTCCAGATTCACTAATATGTAATTAGCTAGATTTTTATTCTATCATTTTATCCATTTCCTCATCAGTAAGTTGGGAATAAAATATACATTGTTTGCCTCAGATACAAATAGTGATATGATGAAGGCAATGAATGTTTTATATAAAGTTATAAAGAATTCTTCAAATGATAAATTTATCTCCTTTTTTATAACCTTGCTGCACAAAGAAAAAACTATCTTACAAGATTTCATCTTACCTTCCCTAAGATCAAAATAATCAAACCCTACATGCTTCTATAAGTGAATCTTGGGACATGAACTACTTAGATGTTAATAAATCAAAGATATGGAGGTCTGCTCTTCATGCTACTTGAAATTCCTACTTGCTACAATTTTTAAAACAGTCTCTTTTCTGAAAATCAAACCAAGGTCATTACTTAGGGTTTTGACAATTAGCATAGTACTTGAAATAGAAAGTTTTAGTTATTTTCCTTTAACACAGAGTATTGGTGCTAGTAGACTCTAAATAATCTGTTTTCGTTTCTACCTGGAAGGGCAGAAAGGCACTGGGAAGGGCTAAAGGTAACAAAGACTCAAAGACATCTGGACTAAAGTCTAAGTAGACCAGTGATATTTAAGTGCTAATTCCTTGAAAATGTTCACCAAGATCTACTTTGCTTTAAACCAGGAATCATCAAACTTTTTCTGATGACTCTGAATAGTCGAAGTAATGTTGGAGGTATCACAAATTATACTATAGAGAAATTGTAATAAAAACCACATGATGCTGGCACACATATGCACAGAGAGAGGAGGGAAAGACGAATGACTGGATGGGGTGGAGTGGAGTGGCACGGCATGGAAGGGCATGGTGTGGCATAGTGCAGAATGGAAGAGAATTGAATAGAGTGGATTAAACTCATTCAGCCAAGTACCAAAGTCATACACTGGAAAACAAATTGCCTTTTACAGGTAGTTCGGAGGGGTGCAACATCTATTTAGAGAAAACTGAGATTAGATCCCCATCTCTTCTTACCTGGTTAAAAAAAAAAACAAGCCAAAGACAGAAGGATTATGCAGATGTTCAGTGACTGATAATGCCTGCTGCTCTTGCAGAGATGCTGGTTTTAGTTTTCAGCACCTACGTGGCAGCTCAAAAGCATGCTTAATACCACTTCCACAGGATCTGGTGCCCTCTTCTGGCCTCCACAGGCACTGAGTATGAATATGGTCCATATACACAAGGGCAAAATACTCACACACTGATGTAGGTGGGTCATCTGTCTATATGTTACTTTTATTGGTTAATAAAGAA
>LOJH01035802.1:6233-21702 GCA_001685095.1 Ellobius talpinus | reverse complement strand
GGAGGGCTGAGGCTGAAGGTTGCTGTGAGTTCCAGGCTAGCCTGAGCAACAGAAAGAGCCCCTGGGAGTGTGTGGGCATATCTATGGATGGAGTATGTGAACATGTGTGTGTGCGTGTGGGAGGGGGTGCTATTTCACACTGTCGAGAAGGACACTCAGGTTCCTGTTCTGTCGCTCTCCACCTGATTCCCCTGAGACGGGGTCTCCCACTGAACCTGGGGCTATGCAGGTGGCCTGCGGGCCTCAGCCATCCTCTGGTCTCTGTCCTCCAGTGCTGGGATTACAGGTGTGCTCAGCAATGGCAAGCTCTCCCCAGGGATGCTAGGATCTAAACTGAAGTTCTCATGTGTACAGTGAGTGCTCCTTCCCACTGAACCGTCCTCCCCGCCCCGTCCCCAAACCAGGTCTTTTCGAGCCCCAAACCAGGTCTTTTCGAGCCTTTATTCTGGCTCAGAAGTAACTTCCTTCATGGACACTCTTAGGAACAAGTGGCATTCACCTGCTGCTTGGGTGGGTGGTATAGAAAGGCCCAGCCACTTTTGAAACCCATTCCCTGGTTACTATGCAGCCTCTCCTGCATTTTGCATGTGACCAAGCCAGCCTACTCCTCACTCTTCACTGAATAGAAAAGAAAATGTATTCACGCAGCTCTCCAGGGAGTGTTCTTTGCAGCTTAAGTCATAGCAGCCAAAACTAGGAGCAGACCCCAGCCCAGAGAGCAGACGGGAAAGACAAACTGAGCTTTCCCACACAACAGGATGATACCTAAGCAATGGAAGCCACAAGCTTCTGAGCAAAAGAAGCCAAACTCAAAGGCTGCCCCCGGGGTGGTCACATTTAAGACAATAGGAAAGCTGTATGATAAAAAAAAAAAACTGCTGTATCTGGGGCTGCTGGGGGAGAGGGAATTCCCCCAGGATGGGAAAGAGTGGGCCATCCATTTCATCTAAATGCTGAGCCCATGGGGATGTCAGCTGGCATCTATGTCCCTCACTCAGCCCAAGTCCTTGGGCTTCATTCCACCTGGAGACCCCACCTGGAGATGGGAGGGTCCACTCACATGTTCCTTTCTCCTATTCCCAGAGTGTCCAGTAGAAGGCGCTGTCCACTCCTGCTAATCTCTAAAGAAACCAGTGCCTGGTTCTGAGACTACTGGGATCTCCGACCTGTGACCCAGGTCACTTCCTGGCCCAGTGATGTTTATCTTTGGAGATGGCCATTGCCCAGCCTCGTTTCCCAGGGTGTCCTGAAGTCCCCTTCATAGTGACTTCAGACACTTTTGAGCACAATAGACAGGTGTTAGAGAGGTGACTTCCTCTGAGTCCTCAGGGGCCACACTTGACTCCACCTTCTCTCCAGAGAAGGAAAGAAGTCTAACCATCAATTCTCTTTCCACCTCTTTCCAGGACCTCCTGGTTCCCCTGCACAGCCTGGCATCTGGTTGTCCCCAAGGTGCCCCAGCTTCAGCCTCTCATGTCAGTTAACCCTCTCTAGCAAGCCCAACCCCATGTCTCCCATCTCCTCCCTAGCCTTGTCCTGAAGGCCCTCCCGTGACCATGCTCACCCAGCCCCCTGTGACCACGCTCACCCAGCCCCCTGTGACCACGCTCACCCAGCCCCCTGTGACCATACTCACCCAGCCCCACTGTGACCATGCTCACCCAGCCCTCTGTGACCATGCTCACCCAGCCCTTCCCCCATGACCATGCTCACCCAGCCCCCACTGTGACCGTGCTTGCCCAGCCCCCACCCGTGACTGTTCTCACCCAGCCCCACTCTCATCTTGTCCAGTGGTACCTCTTGCATCAGAGCCTGGGTGGGAAGATTCTGGAATCAAACAGATCTCAAAATCTTCCTGTACCACCTGGAGCACGGGCATCCTCCCTCTCAGAGTCTCGGTGTCCAGTGCCATGAAGCATAGCCACTATAGTCCTTGCAGGCTGTTGGAAACCTAACATGCTGGGTGGCTGGGGGCTGATGTCCATGGTTTCAGGCACTGTCAACAAGAAGGTATGAGTACAACTTCCTCTTAGTTATTTCCAATCATTGTGATAAGACCCCATGATCAAGTCAACTTAGAAAAGAAAACATTTGATTTGGGGGCTCATCGTTCCAGAGGATCAGAGTCCATGACCAGGACAGCAGGCAAACAGGCACGGTGCTGGAGCAGTAACTGAGATTCACTGGATTCACTGGATTCACAAGCATGAGGCAGAGAAAGTGAGGTGGGACTGGCTTGGGCTTTTGAAACCACAGTTCCTCCCACCAACCCTCCCCCCTACCCGTGACACACTTGGTCCAAACAGTTCCGTCAACTAGGGACCAATTATTTAAATATATGAGCCCATGGGGATCATTCTCCTTCAAACCCCCACACAGCTGTCTCCTGGGCTGGGAATATGCTCAGTTGGTAGAGTGTGTGTTAAGATTCATGAGGCCCCATGTAGATTCTCCAGCTGTAATAGTCAATATTTTGTGAATGTGACATGGTCAAGGTTATCTGAGGAGAAGGGTGCTCAAATGAAACAATGCCTCTGTGGTGGTTTGAATGAAAATGACCCCCACAGACTCACAAAGAGTGTCACTATTAGGAGGTGTGGCCTTGTTGGAGAAAGTATGTCACTGGGGGTAGGCTTTGAGGTTTCAGAAGCTCAAGCCAGACCCAGTGTCTCTTTCTTCCTGCTGCCTGCCTATCGAGAACTCTCAGCTCCTTCTCCAGCACCACGTCCGCCTGCATGCTGCCATGCTTCCTGCCATGCTGCTAATGGACTAAACCTCGGAACTGTGAGCCAGCTTTTAAATGGTTTCCTTTGTAAGAGTTGCTGTGATCATGGTGTCTCTTCACAGCAATAGACACCTGACTAAAACAGCTTCCATCAGACTGGCCTGTAAGCAAGCCTGTGGTACATTCTCTTGATTGATGTTTGATGCCGGAGAGCCCACCCCACCGTGGGCAGTGCCACTCCTGGCCAGGTGGTCCTGGGCATAAGCAAGCAAACTGAGTGAGACAGCATTCTGCTTGATGGGCTCTGCTTCAGTGCCTGCATTTAGGTCCCTGCCTTGGGCTCCTGCCCAGACTTCCCTCAATGATGGATTGTGACTGGGCGTGTAAGCCAAATAAACCCTTCCCACCCCAGTTTTCTCTTGGTCACAGTCTTATTGCAGCAACAGAAAGCAAAGCAGAACAGAATAAAATCAGGTGTGGTGATGTGGGCCTAGAAGCCGTGCACTGGGGAGGGAGATGGAGGCAGGAGGGTCAGGAATTCAAGGTCATCCTCGGCCACAAGTGAATTTAGGACCAACTGAGACCAAATGATACCTGCCTTAAAGAATTAAAGAAAACAAAGATATCTGGAGAGAACGCAATTCCTGCACATGGCTTCTGTGACAGCACATGGCTATACAATTGCTCCATATTTTGAATTAATCTTTTATTGTGCCTAACTGATGAACTCTAACCTGGGTGTGACTGGGTGAGCAGCCAGGGTAGGTAGTACCTCATGCTCAGGATCACTCAGCTCCCACTGCTCAGATGCAAGCCATTATATCCCGACACAGAGAGGCAGCTTTGGTCTGGACCAGTTCCCTTGGCCCAGCAGGCACGAAGCTGCCCGTCATCCTATGTGCACTGGCACCCTGTTTGGCAGCCATTTCAGCTTCTGCCCCTTTTGTCTTTTTCACCAGCAACAACAGCACATTTAGGCAACAGGGGTGGAGAAGGGGTGGGGAGGCACACAGGTGTAGGGGTGGCACCGGAGGGCAAGGGCGTTGGTGGCTGGCTTGACTGTCCACTCATCAGCTATGTGCTTTGCCGGTAAGTGCGCACGACTGCCTCCTCCAGGTGCTGCCAGTTGCCTGCTTAGCCCCTCACATCCAGGAACTACGTGACTTTAATTAAAGTAATGAGACGTTCATAATGGTGGTTATCTCCAAAATTAGGCCCTTTAGCAATTATTTCTGGGAACTGTTCCGGGAGTACAAGGTGCTCCTTTTAGAGCAATTGTGGGGAGGAGCCTGGCTTCTCAGGAATTTTCCCAGCATTCCCTAGGCACTGAAGCATCTATGATGAGCCCGTTTCCCTGGAAAACAGCTAACTTCTTCTCAGGGTTTCTCCCCAAGGAGACTTGGAGCAGGGAGGAGAGGGAGGGAGAGAGAGAAGGAGAGAGGGTGTGGGTTCCAGGTTCGGGTCCTGCCTTGACAACACTGGCTTGTGCTGTGATGTCAGACAAAACCCTGCCTTTCTGAGATTCATTCTCACCTGTGAGCAGGATGAAGTACTCGCACAGGCTGTGGGAACAGGTAGCGGAGGGTTTGCAAACGTAAGTACTCAGGCACCAGACCCAGGCCAAGCGCTTTGCTGGGTTCTCGGCCTGCAGGTGCTGCGCTGAGTTCCGGGTGTGCCCGGTGCTAAGCGGGGTACTAAGTATCGCCAGGTGCAGTGCCGGTACTGTGCTGCCTATAGCCGGTGCTGTGCTGCGTATAGCCAGTGCTGTATTGGGTGTGTCAAGCTCTGCCGCATGTGCCCGAAGCTGTGAACACAGTGGGCAGGCCTATCCTTGGGTGGCTGGCGCTTCTGAAGGTTGCCAGCCCCACCACACTATGAGACAAATGCTGGAACCGCAGCCATTGTACATTGCAACCTGGAAAACCGACCAGAGGGCCCACTCTGGTTCAGTGAGATGGGCACTGGGGACTGGTGAGGCCTGGGCAGTGGAGGAGAGAGAGCCAGCAGACTAGCAGCAGTAGGCCTCAGGGGCTGCCTCCACTGGGCAGCCTGGGTTCCTGAGGGGCTGGCATCACTTCCACTCTGCCAGGCAAGGAAGGAGGACCAATGGCAGAGGTGGGAGCAGATTTTCGCCCAGCAACAGCTGTGGAGAAACCGGAAGCTGCCCCTCCTCCACCCTCCTAAGGCTCTGGCTGAGCAAACTCGGGAATTGGCCAGTTTTGATACTGGCAGATACTGAGGAGAGAGTCACTGCTCCCTGTTGGGTTGCCAGTCCGGCCCTGGGTTGCCAACCAGGCTACCTTGGAGGCAAGGCAGTCCTACTGAGAAGCAATCCTAAATCGGCCTGGAAGATGTCCCTAAGCAGGACCCACAGGGGACAAAATCAAGGAAGGCTCCTGGAGAGGGACAGTGTCTGGATGGAGGGAAAAGGATGGTGGCCTCACTCCTCTCCAGCTCCCACCTCCACAAGACAGGAGTTATTGCAGGGCTCTACCCCAAGCCTGCCCGTCAGAGTCCCCTCCTCTGTAGAGTCCCCTCCTCTGTAGACAGGGGGCTGGACTGAGAACCCCAGGACAGAGCTGCCCTCTGGCAGCCCCTGCTCCTGAGCAGAAGCAGATGTCACTTCTAGACTGTCTTCTCCCAGGACAGTGTCCCCAAGATGTTCCAGGACACCCAGTGCAGTCAAACAGGGAACAAGAGAAGGCACACAGCACCCCAGGTCCAGGTACGTGGGGTGCTTGTTCCCGCCATGGGTAGGCTGAGACACTGGGCTTGGCCTATGGGATGGAGGAGGCCCAGGGCTCTCAACCACTCACATGAGTTCCTGCAGGGATTCAGATCATCAGGGATCTGGGAGACTCATTCTGGGGTCTTGGCTGGTTCCAGCAAGTGAAAGGTTCGAAAGTCAACGAGAAAGCCAAAAGGTTGGAATATGGCTCAGTGGGAGGGCGCTTGCCTAGCATGGAAGAAGTTCTGCATTCCTTTCCCATACCGCACAGAGAAAAGGAAGAGTAGAAGGAGGGAGGGAAGGAGGGAGAGAGGGAGAGAGAGAGGGAGGACAACCATTCCTCTGGCCTGCAGAATAACCTAAGAGATGCTCTGTGGTCACTCGGAAACACACTCAGGAGCTGAAGGCTGTTGCGGGCTGTAGACCCAGACCCTGAATTTCCTGTAAACAACTTGTTATGCTTGCAGCTGCTCTGAGCGTGAGACCCTCAGGAGTTCCTGAAGGCAGGGGAGTGGTTTCTGGTGGGTTTGGCTGGGGCGTGGCTATCAGACAAGGATCCATATATAAGCGGCTCTGGTACACAATAAAGGGGGACATTCTCGTTTCAAGGATGACCCGTGTGTCTGTCTGTGTGTCTTTGTGTGTTTAAATCTCCAGGCCCTTGCCTGGCTCGCGAATGGTCCTGTAGTGCAGGCTCCGCACTACAGGCATAGTACCATAGTACACGTAGTTGTACGGACGGTGCAGAAGGCCTGCCTTTCGAGGTCTTCACCTGTGAGACTGAGGTTCCCTGGCTGGTGACCTTGGGGTAACTTCCCCTTCTAGATTCGGATTGTGCTGGGACAACGAGCGGCCTTACCAGAGTTATAATCTGCAGAGGGCATGTTCCTAGCCTGATGGCAGGTGGGGCAAAGGAAACACCACTGAAGAAAAGTGGGAGGAAGCTTTGTCCAAACAGACCTCATCCCTCCCTTCCTCACTCTCCTCTCCTCCCCTCTGCCTTTCTCTCCTCTGGGGGAAGGGAACCACACAGCAGGGACTCCAGAGAACCCAATCCCTTGATCATATTCTTGTCCAACCCATAAGTCCAGTCATATGGATGTGTGCCATGCTCCAGGCCAGATGGCAGGGATAGGCCCTCTTTATGGTTGAGTCCAGGTCTGTTCTGCCCTAACCTGGATAGCTGGAGTCACACCGGGCATCAGCATCCTGGGTGGGCATCAGCAACCCAGGCATCAGCATCCCAGGTGGGCATCAGTAACCCGGGCATCAACATCCCAGGTATCAGCATCCTGGGTGGGCATCAGCATCCAAGGCACCAACACCCTGGGCATCAAACAACCCAGGCAACAGCATCCCGGGTGGGCATCAACATCCCGGGTATCAGCATCCCAGATGGGCATCAGCATCCTAGGCACCAACATCTTGGGTGTGCATCAGCATCACAGGCATCCACACCCCAGGCATCAAACAACCCAGGCAACAGCATCCCGGGTGGGCATCAACAACCTGGGCATCAGCATCCCGGGCGGAGATCAGCATCCTAGGCACCAACATCCCAGGTGGGTATCAGCATCCCAGACATCAGCATCCCAGATGGGCATCAGCATCCTGGTTGGGCATCAGCATCCCAGGCATCAGCAACCCAGCTCCTTTCACTGCTTCCCCAGTGTTCCCCAAGGCACGATTTCCACTGACTGCTGTCGCCCACCGCAGCTCCTGATGCTCCAGCCCTGCTCTCTTCCCATACAAAAGTGAGAGCAAGCCTAGCGGTTTCCTTTTAGTCACAATCAATGACAGAGACAGAGTTGGAAGGCGAGCCCCGAGCCACGGGGAGGAAGAAGAAAGCTGCGGGTGTCAGAACTGACACAGGAGGCAGTTAGAGGAACCTTTTAGGATTTCAGCTGCCTTAGGGTGTGCTGCTCGCAGGCAGGAGCGGGTGTGATGTCGGTGGTGCCCACTGGCAAGGCAGGCAGCCTTCACACACCTGCCCTTAGTGGAAAAGGCTTGACTTTGCAGCTGTTAGTCTTCAGTGGGGCGGAGTAGGCAGTACGTGGTGGAGATGTCTCAGTCACACAAGTCAGAGCTCTGTGGGGAGCTTGGTGGGGGTTCTGCTGAGACCCTGGGAGCCCCAGGTTGGTGGCTGGAAAGTGTCTGGATAGATAGGACCATGCACCTTGAGGTTGTAGAGGAGCCCAGGCTAAACTAAGCAGGGCCCTGTGAGTGAGGGTGGGGGTCGGGGAGCTGATTTGTCTTTCGATTGTTGTGAAATCATCTCTATTCTCTGAGCTTCACCCACTTCAAACGACAGCAATCAAGCCAATCTGGGAAGTGCTTGAACCCGCCATGCATGCTAATGGTCGGGGTCCTCTCCTGAGGGGTTCCTTTGGATATGGGCTCTGAAGAACAGCCAGGGAAATGACTGTGTGTGCATACCCCTCCTGTCTTAGTCAGGGTTTCTATCGCTGTACTAAACACGACCAAAGGCAGCTTGGGGAGGAAAGGGATTATTTCACTTACCCGTCTCTGTCATAGTCCATTCCTTAGGGATATCAGGCAGAACTGTGGCCGCAGGAGCTAGAGCAGAGACCATGGAGGGTGCTGCTTACTGGCTTGCTCTTCATAGCTTGCTCAGTCTGCTTTCTTATACTAGCACCCAGGGCCAGCAGCCCAAGAACGACACTGTCGACAGTGAGCTGGGCCCTCCTCCATTAATCATCAATCAAGAAAACGTGCAGGCCAATCTAGCAAGGATGTTTTTCTCAACTGAGTCTCCCTGTTCTCCAAATACTCTAGCTTGTGCTGAGTGGACAGAAAACTAGCCAGTGTGCTTCACTAGAGAGAACCATGGAGTTGGGCTCTCCATCAGTAAGGCAGCCTGTTACAGAGAACCCCAGGGTCTTGGGCCACCTGGTAATCTTCAGGGACTACTGCACCCCTCTCTGCTCATCTGCACAAAGCTTTGCTGACATCAGCTTCCCAGGGTGGCTGGAGGCTGAAGACCCCTAATCTGCAGGCACAGAACGGAGACTGGGCCGTTTGTCAAGAGGGTCCTGAGAGCATCACTAGCCAGCTGGGTTCATTCATCAAAAGTCTCCTCAGTAGGGACCCATCGTGGTCAGCACCGCCTTGTTGCCTCACACACCTTCAGGCACCTTGAGGGTGCCAGGACAGAAGGAGGATGACCCATGGCGGGACCACTGCGGGTGTCAACAGGGCTACCCGTTTAGTGGTAAGCTATAGTTTGAGGGTGGAGTAGCCCTGTCTGTCTGTCATGTGCATCTTCATGTATGAGGAGGTGCATGTGTATAGGCGTACACACAGGGACATGCTCAGCTGTCATTCCTCGGGTGCCATCCACTTTGGAATTTTGAGGCAGGATCTCTAATGGACTTGGAGCTTGACAGGTAGATTAGGCCAACTGGCCGGTGAGCCCCAGGGACCCACCTGTTACCACATCCCAGAACTAGGATTATGGTTGCTCATCGCCATGTTCAACTTTTTTTTTAATTATTCCTAATGTGCGTTCTGGGATTTGAACTCAGATCCTCATGGCTTGCAAGGCAAGCGCTTTACCCACTGAGCTGTCTGTCACCGCAGTCCGCCCCAGGTGTCTACGTTATGGTCCTCATCTCACAGGTAATCTAGAAACTGCTTTTTCCTCTTCCCACCAGCTGGCCTCAGACTATGCTCTGACTTCAGAGTCTGACGGACACTCCTGCCCCCCCCTTCCCCTGCCTCTCTGTCACCTGGTCACGTGGGCTACCTCCTGCTCCCTCATAGCTTCCAGGGTTTGTGAAGAAATCTCTTCCCACAGGAGAGGCTCTTCATGAGCAGAGGCAGCTGGAGTGGGGCTTGGTGTGGGATGGCACGTGGCTAATATTTCCATTAAATAAACACATTTTGCTAATTGGATTACTAAGACAGTGTGATATGCGGCCGGACCTCCAACACGCTGCTAATAAATTGTGTGAAGAACTTAATCATGTTAGCATCCCAAAAGCCTGTAGGAGAGGAGATGAGAAAATCAGCTGAAGCTGACAGCCGGAGCTTCTAGAAGGTTCTCAGACTCTGGGAGCTTCCTTGTTCTTCCCTCCACCTAGGCCTTTGTGCTGGGGAGGGGTGGGGAAGGATGAACGTGCCCTGCCTGGACCTTGCTCTAACCCTCACACTCTATCTTCATCAGCCAAAGGTGCCCCAGTGTGAACATCCAAGGCAGAGACCAGGGGGGCCTGTGGTTCCTTAAGGACCCACCAAAGTATCCCCTGGCTCCCCCTCCCCCCTCCTGGCCCTGCTCCTCTTCCCAGCAGGGCCCTTCCCTCCTGCTGCCAGCTGCCATGATACACCCTTCCATCACACACACTTCATACATGGCCCATGGGCTCAGGGCAGCTGAGGCTGTGGAAGTAAATTTTGTTTTCTTGTTGCTCATTTTGGCTGTTTTTTTGGGGGGGCACACAAATCATGCACCCTGGCTGGCCTGGAACTCACTAAGTAGTAAGCCAAGCTGGCCTCAAACCCTTTTGTCTCTGCCGTCCTGAGTGCTGGGGTTTCAGCTCAGCACCATCTCTCCACACAAGGCTGCAGCTGTGTGATTGTGGGGGAAGGGCAGGGACTGAGAGGCCACCCTCTCCACTGGTCATCAGTGCCCTTCCAGGCATTCCAGAGAGAAATGGCTTTTTTTTTCACCTTCTACTCTGGAGATTGGGTGACAAGTACTTAATGAATATGGAGGTGCAACCTTGAGATGCGAAGAACAGGATTTAGGAGCTCATTTCACCCCCTCTGTGCTCATATTCAGCTATCTGGGAACGGAAGAGAGGCCACCAATGATTTACGTTGGTTTTGAAGCATTAAATGTCACAGTCGCCAACACACACACACATCAGCTCACACTTCAAGTGAGCCCCCTAAGCACCAGCAGCTTTCAGGGGACAGAACCTCATTAAAATCATGGCCAGCTTCTGGGTCGGTTTCCCAGGTAACCACAGCCAGATGTTTCCCTAACTTTCCAGGTTCAAATGCAACAGTTTAGAAAGTCTAATGACCCCACAAAGTCCAGCAAGAGCAGGAGACGGTCTCCAGTTTGCGCACCCCAGCAATTAGCAAGAACCGTTTCCACAGCCTCCAAATTTTCCCGCCCCCCAAACCCGCCCAGGCCATACTCTAGCACATGGGCAGTCCATTTAGAAAAGCTAAAAATCGGTCATTAGGAGAGAGGTTCAATCCAGCACGAGCTGCCTGTTTATATGTAAGAGGCTGGCCGGCTCCTAGCAACTGTTGTGCCCACCTGTATAATCCCAGCACTTAGGAGGTCTAGGCACAAGGATCAAGAGATCAGGTTCCAGGCCAGAGAGCTGGCTCAGCAGTTATGAGCATTTGTTGCTCTTGTAGAGGACCCAGGTTTTGTTCCCAGCACCCACATGATGGCTCACAGCTGTTTGTAATTCTAGTTCTACAGAATCTGGTGCCTCATTCTGACTCCCAAATACATATGTAGTACACATACCTACATGTAGGCAAACACTCATGAATATAAAACAAATAAATCTAAAAGAATAGTAAGTAAACAAGAAAACTGTGAAAGTGCTCACTGCCGTTGACTACATAGAGCGTGAACGTACAGGGTCTGCGTGAGACCCTGTCTGAAAACAACAGAAAGGAGAGCTCACTCTACCGTCCCACCCTTGCATGCTGCCCGTCACAGGGCAGCCCAGCCCTCACTCTGACACAGGCCAATGCAGTGCCTGCCTGCAGATGTCACACCCAGGCTTCACCCACCAGCAGGGAGGGTGGCACTGAGGTCAGCAGGAGCCTTGTAGACCAGGTCCCAGGCTTGGTAGAGAAGTGTGGCTGCTCTCCAAAGGGCTTCTGTATGTTGAATATGCATTTAGTGTTTGCCCGTGTCAAGGGAAGACACAGAAGGAGAACAAGACAGCCCCTCTTTTTAAGAACACTGTTGGCTATGACACTGGACATAGGACGCACACACATGTAGCAACCTCCTCGCTCCGTGTGTGCACACAGATGGTTGAGGCAGGGCAAAGGCGCAAGCACAAGCAAGCGCATGCAAACTCACAGTGAATAAGCGAAATTGGCCAAGACCAGCATCAGCAAACCAAAAGCATGGTGCTCCTAGCCAATCACAACACGCCAGCAGCGACCGCCAGTTTCAAAAGGGCCAACCAGAAACGTTCCTGCGGCAGCTTAATTTCCCCTAACCCCATAAACATCCCCCCCAACCCTTTTACAATAAAGACCTGTTTTTACATTGGAACCTTTCAGAGTCTGTGTCATTGCCCCCACATTTTCTCACCGTCCACCCTGGAAAATGGGGTTCGCACAACAGGCGGCAGCAACAAGCCCACAACTGGCACCCAGAGTGGATGGACTTTCTTCTTGTGCTTGCTTTTTGGGTCCTCCTTAGCCTCCTTTGATGGCATCTTAAGTTCGCCCCCTCTGGCTGTTTTCGGTGAGATGAGCCCTGTTTTCATTTTCTCGGCCCTTGGTGGCCCTTTCTTTCCCGTTTGTCTTCCGGGTTAGGAACTCGCCACCCTGACTCGGTTCATCCCGGTACCTCCACGTAAGGGTTGACCACCCAGGAGGTGGAACCAATAAAGGAGCCTCCGACTGGTCCTTTACGCACGGCACGGAGACAATTTATTAGCGTAAGGCTCGCGGCCTAATGAACCGTGGAAGTCCCTCACTGTAAGCAGCACACTCGGTCGTGAACAGGACTTTCCCTTTCCCTTCCGCCCTTGTCCTTGCGTGGACTCCCCCCACTCCCCCGCACCTCGCAGTCTTTTGCCCGGGGCCACTCTCTGGGATTGTCTGAAGGTTCTTTTGCTTTACTGGGAGGGAGTCCCAACTGCTCTTCGGAGTGTGGACTTTTGGACCTTTTCTCTCGGCTCTCTCCCTTAAAATCCGGTTATGTGACCACCAGTTAAGAGCCCTCAGGGTGGTCGGTGGCCAGACTCTTAATTCACAGGAAGGCTTTAGCTGTTCGATGTGGCTGAATCCCCTTTCCCTTCCGGGATTGGCTAATTCCACTAGCTTGACCCTGGAGCTGAGCATGGGGACGGAGATGTAATTGTGGCTGCTCACCCCATGCCTTCTGGCTGCTTTCTTCTTTGTTGCCCCTCCTCACAGGCTTCTCCTGGAGCCCATCATGAATGGTGCCCCCTTCCCCGGAGGATGGGGCCTTCCCTTCTCCGCCAGCAATGCCACACCCCCTCCCCCAAGTTGGCAAGAGTTCTGAGTCCCATGTGAGGGTTGCTGCCCTGGATCTTGCCCCCCATTTTTGCCCCTACCTGGCCTCCCACCCACAATATGCAGAGCTTGGAGCAGAAGCTGCCTTTTCTGGCCATTTTGCTGATCTATTCCTGCAGCACTTGGAAAGTGAGGTGACCCAGGCCTCGGGCTCACTCTCTCTGACTGTCTTGGCCCCACTGAGCCCTGGTGTGGAGATTGCACTGCCCCATGACTTGCCCCTTGACAAATGAGGGTAGGCGGTCCCCTGGCTATGTTGGGCCCATCTCTATCTTCTGAGAACCTGGCTGGCCCCCTTCCTTCCTCAGTCTCTTCCTCCTCTACAAAGTCCTCAAAGCTGAAGCTCAAGAAACACTTTTCCCTCCGTTCTCAGTCAGAGGTTCTGTACGAGGCATCCTGCAGTGTGAGGGGCCTCTTCCTCTGCCCAGCTGGGCCTCTGGAGGCCACATCAGGCCCTCTAGTCCTGGGTGAAAACAGCAACTCCAACTCCTCTGGTGATGCTGGGACAGTTGGTAGGGGATTGGCTAATGGTGGCACATCCCCTGGGGAGAGATGGACTCAGCACTTTGAGAGGCTGAGACTGAGTCGTAGAGGGGGAACCTTGAAAGACAGAGCCTGCTCTTTTTTACAAAAAGACCTTTTACATAGGAATCTTTTGGAGTCTGTGTGTCATTGTCTCTGCATCTTCTCACCCTCTGCCCCCCACCCCTGGAAACAGGGATCGCACAACAGGCAGCAGCAACAAGCCTGCAGCAGATGGACCACTCTCAGGTAAGGACAGAGCTGGGGTTATGTGAGGAAAAGGACTTTGACACAGCAGGTGGCTGTGGGGCAAGAACAGAAGGTGTACTGTCTCCCCAGCACTTGGGAGGAAGAGACAAGAAGATTGATCTGAGTTTGAGGCCAGTCTGGGCTGCAGAGTGTCTTCTAGGCCAGTCTGGAATCAAGAAGAAAGGGGAGAAAGGATGGGGTGGGGAAGGTACCTTTGGTGGGGGTGACTGAGCCTGCTCCTACCTACTCTGGATATCTGATTATAAAATGTTCAGAAATTTTGTGAGCTGCTGCTTAATCCAGCTACATAAAATATTAATTTATATCAAATTATAATTCAGTTAATTTTATTTGAGACTGGTAATAAAACCTCAAAGCCCTTCCTAATTATTTTACTTCATTTTGTTATTGTGTTCCTGGGGTCATTTACATTACTTGCATCAGAATGGTGAAAATATTATTTTAGATGGACTATTATTTATAGTAACAGTGGCTACTATGTATCTCTTTCAGACTTTGGCAGAACCATGTTTCAAACTTGAAATGAAAGCAAACAGCCAATCCTGGCCTTATTTACCTGGTTCTGTTGATTGTCTAGACTTGAGACAATTTAGCAGAGACAAGTGACATTAAAAGTGGGCTGGCTGGCGTTAGCAGGTGAGTGTTGCAAAATAAGTTACATTAGGGTTGAATTGTAACCACAGCCACAGAACTAAGAGTTCAGCTGCAATCGTGCAGTCTTCTGTGTCAACTAATTATATGTGTTATAAGTTATATTATATATATTATAAGTTATAAAAACTTATATATATTAGAAGTTATAAGAAGGGAAATTTTATATTTTATAATTATTTGTAAATTTGTGGCCCCTATTTATGTCTGTCTGTCTGAGTCTCCCAATGTAGCTGATGCTTGTTTCCTAAGTCCTCTTGCTGAACACTGGGATTGCAGATGAGAACCACCCACCCCACCTGCCATGATTCCTGTATGCTGTTGGTGTTTATAGTGACAAGCAGGCTTTCTCCCTTTGGCTCCTTTGTTGGGACTGAAAGCATAAATACGTCATTTGATGGGGGCTTTGGACAACAGTCATGAGGGAAAGAAACTGGGAGGCAGGGTAAAGAGACCTGGCTCGGATGGGTGGTGTGTGTGTGTATGTGTGTGTGTGTGCATGTGTGTGCATATGTGTGTGTGCGTGCATGCATGTGTGTGAGTGTGTGTGCATGGTATGTGTGCATGGTGTGTGTGCGTGTGTGAGTGTGTGTGCTTGTATGTGTGCATGTGCGTGTGTGGTAGGTGTGTATAGCAGTGATGGTGGACTGTGGGAGCAAAAGAGGAACAGGCAGGACGTTTCTCTGCCCACTCCCACAGCCCAGGGACATGGCCTGTAGGGGAGGGCTTATGCATCTACGCCCAGGTGTTTTTGAACACAGGGCCATTCTCCAATGAACCTGGGGCATTAGACCATACAGTGAATTGCCAAGGGCAAGGCTGACCTTTCCTACAGACCTCTCCTGCAGACTCCCATCTATAGCCTGCTTTAACCGTGAGCAAGCACAGTTACCCAGCCATTGACCTTGGGGATTCCCAAGGTCACACACCATTTTCTCCAGGCAAGCTGATGCCACTTCTGAGTGCCCTTGAAGGCCTCATGTGTCCACAGGCCTAGAGCTAGCCCAGGCAGCCATAGCTTGAGACAGCCCTCTCCTTCCCTCTGACCTAACCTGATCGGGAAGGCCCCTCTGCAGCCTTGTGAAGGGAATCAAAGTTGGCCAGTCCCTACCAACCTTCACAGAAGTCTCTTGCCCACAGCTCTGTGCTGGCTGTGGAGCCTCGTGCCCTCTGCCCCGGCACAGCACGAGGCGAGCAGCTGATTCGGCGCTTTGTCTAGAGTCCCAGCATGGTGTCATCACAGTCGCCTTTCATCTCTATTGGCAAAGAATCCTTGCCACTGGGACCTCTGAGATGAGGGAGCT
>LOJH01035801.1:0-10637 GCA_001685095.1 Ellobius talpinus | reverse complement strand
TCTCTCTCTCTCTCTCTCTCTCTCTCTCTCTCTCTCTCTCTCTCTCTCATAATGTATATTTTGAAAAGGATACATTTTTGTTTTCTGTGGAGATGATCAATTACTTTTTCATTTATGCCATTTGTCTATTACTGACAAATTCTCCTCTGAGGAATAGGATGGTGTAATAGCACTGTGGTAGTCTGCAGGCTGTGTGGCCATAGCTGCTCAGTTCTGGGCTCGACAGCAGAAATACCCAAGAGAAAAGCTGTTCCAATCAAACTTACTTTGAGAATCGAGGGGACAGAAAGGACTTGGCCTACAAACCATAGTTTGCAGTCCATTTTTAAACTAAGATCAAAAAATAGTGAATTGGGGGAGGGGGAGAATCTTTTCAAAGCCTGCCATGGAATCTTTGCACGTTCTTACCTTAAGCACATGTTGGACAGACACGAGAACGGCTGACATCACATAACCCCGTGTCTGTGGCTGACTTGCAAAGATCTGGTTCTGATTCACTTTTATGGCTGTCTCATATAGCCTCGATATTTTAAAATAAGGAGCAAAAGCATCTCTCGTATGAATGAGATCCCACATTACTCAAATGTGCAGTCAAGAAGTGTGCTAATTGGCTTGTACACCTTAAAAGTATACAATGTCCTTTTGTCAATTATATACCTCAATAGCATGTTCAATAAGTAATCGGTACAGTCTTGTACTTTGTTAGGGCTGCAATGGGAAAAGGTTCCTCTTAAAAGCAGACTGGACGAACCAACTATGGAGATGAACACACGGATGAGTTTTACAGCTCAGCTGACAATTGTGCTGCTTCTCTCTGGAGCCTCCTGGGCTGGAATTGGCCCCAGCAGGAGAACTAACACATGAGGAAGTACAGTAGACTAAGGGTAGGGAATTCAGTTGGTGGGTCATGAAAAGTTAAGGCTGACGGTTTTAAAACGCAGTGGCTGCTGTTGACCTCAGAGTTAGAGCTCGGATGCAGGTGCGTACATTGAACTTGCTGGCAGACTGTCTTTATGACATTTCTGTTATTTGTAGCGTAGGCCACAGTGCCCAATCAAGAGCTCACTGAAAAGACTCCTGCTGAACCCTGACCCTGATGAGTGCAGTGCGCATGTACCCCAAGATGAATCAAGGTGTCAGCGGAAGCAAATTGAGAAGAAGCAGCCATTCTTTTAGCAAGTATTTATGGGATGTTGAATTGGCCGCAGTTCTTCTGGTTTTGTTTTTAATGTCTAAGAGACAAAGCAACCTGCAAAGGCACGTGCTCATGCCTGCTGACAGTCTATAAAACATAGTTCTCTCGCCTGTAGTCCTGCTGGCCTCACACTTGCTGTGTGCATCAGCCTGGCCGGTACCCAGAGACCCACCTGCCTCTGTGAAGATGGAGCTGTCTAAGGGTCGTTCATTCCAGTGTGTGCCAACAGTGAGGAACAGATGAGGCCTCGGGGGAAAGGCAATGGTCCCAGTCCAGCAGGCACCTACACTGCTCTAAAGATGAGGCCTCTCAGGGGAAAGGCAATGGTCGCAGTCCAGCGGGCACCCACACTGCTCTAACGATGAGGCCTCTCGGGGGGGAAAGGCAATGGTCCAGGTCCAGTGGGAATCCATACTGCTCTAATGATGAGGCCTCTCGGGGGAAAGGCAATGGTCCAGGTCCAGCGGGCACCCACGCTGCTCTAACGATGAGGCCTCTCGGGGGAAAGGCAATGGTCCAGGTCCAGCAGGCATCCACACTGCTCTAACGATGGAGGACAGGAGAGGCTCCGCTCCTAGTGAATGTTCCTAGCCTAGCACCTTTCTGAGACACTGTACAACCTGAGGAAAATCGCCAAACAGCTTTGTTTTGAGATGTTTCTGTTTTAGCTAGTGGCACATCAAGATAGGCCAGGCATAAATTTACGGGCTCTTGTAGAATTGGAGGGCACAGGGTCTGGGAAGGTGATCTCTGAGGAAAAGGAGGAAAGGCAGAATGTGTTGGAAAGCACAGAGGAGATCACAGTCCTTGCAAATAAGGGGAAATTAATCCAGAATCTGTAGAGAAAAACACCAAGAGGAAAGACACAGGTAGAGACACACTGGGGTTGGGAGAGACAGACAGACAGAGACCCATGGAGACAGACACAGAGAGAGGCAGTGATAGAACTAGCAATCATTAAGTCTGGGAGAAAGTCCCACAGGAAGACACATAAGACAGTACATGTGCATGTGTGATGGCACATGCAGTAATCCTGGCACTAGAGGGACAGAAGCAGGAGGACTGAGGAGTTCAAGGCCAGCCCGAGGGACCAAGTGAGTTACATGGAACCCAGTCTGGGGAACCGGCTCAGCAAGGAAGGGGTTCGTTCAAGAATGGGCAGCTAAGTTTGGATGCCCAACACTCATGTAGAAGCTGGCCAAAGTGGTTCATGCTTGTAACTCCAGTCCTGGGTGGGCAGAGACAAGCAGGTCCCTTGAGTTAGGAGGAGCCCAGCTAAGCCAAGCTGCTGAGCTCCAGGCTCACTGAGGGAAGCTCTGCCACCAAAGTAAGGTAGAGAGCAACAGACAAGCACATCTGACATTGGCCTCTGGCCTCCATGTGTGTGCACACACATATGCACACATGCATATGTGCACACACATGCACACAGGCAGCACACATACAAACACACTAAGTACACACCCATAGTCCCAGAATTCAAGAGGCAGAGGCAGGAGGATTGCCACAAGTTTAAGGTTGAACCTTGTCTACATACAGAGTTCCAGGCTTTCACAGTGAGACCCTCTCAAAAAAGAAAACACAGAAGTTTAACAATAGGGTACATGTCATAAGACGCTTCACATGGCCTCTGGGTCATGCCTACATCTGATTCACCGTAAATGGTGATGTAGTTGTGGTCATAAGACAGGAGAGAGATCCAGAGAGGGTGGTGGGGAGTGGTGCTAGTGCTGAGTGGCTGGAGAACTAACCGAATCCCTTCCAGATAAAATAACAAATATTGGCTGGGCATGCTAGCACATGCTTTTAATCCCAGGACTCGGGAGGCAGCCTGGACTACAGAATAAGTTTCTGGACAGTCAGGGCTACACAGAGAAATCTTGACTCAAAAAATAAAAAATAGCATTCCAAGTGCATTACCTAGAAATACAAAAAGTAGAAGTAGAGACCAGAGGCCTACTGTGGTATCTCAAACCTGTAATCCCAGCACTCAGGAAGGTAAGGCTGGAGGACTACCATGAGTTTGAGGCCATCACGGTTGCATAGTGAGTTTTAAGAAAGCCTGGAATACAGAGTCAGACACTGTCCACAGACGGGGCAAGGAAGGTGGTGAGCTTTGTTAGAAACCTAGAATCCGGTAGTACTTTTGAAGTTTCTTGTGTTTTGAAGGAACTCTGCTAGCAAACTAAAATGAGAAAAAAAATGTATAAGGAAAAGAATGTAGTCCTTTAAGAAGCCAGACAGTGCACCTGTCTTGAAGCAAGCAACTGTTCTAGTTGTCCCTTGTATCGTGTTAAAGCAGTCTTTTGTCTTCTCCCCCTATTGTATTGGGTATTGAAGTGTATGGAAAATAAATGCGGATGACTCAGCACTCAGTGTTTGCCGGGTTGCCCTCCCATTTCTAGCCTGTGTCTCAGGGACTCTTTCTTATCTCTCTTCCTACTTAAAATTTTTCTAATCCTCATGCCCCTACCCTGGTAAGTGGTATCCTTGTCGAAGCTGGTCCCCGACATACTTTATGGACAATCTGGAAGTAGTTTAGAAAAGGAGAACTTCTCAGGGAATGCTTGCTAATTGGGAAAGATTCATAGATCAGAGAGGCCAAGCATGGTGCTCAGCAAGGTGGAGTTACTGGCTACAAACCACTTCCGGCAGGATTCCCCCGTTACCTGAGTATTTGATTTCAGCTGTATGATATAAAGTTTTCGCCTCTTGTTTGCCTTTTTATCCTGAGCCACAATTTCACGCCAGTTTCTGCTGACGTTCCAAACACTACAATAAACAAGTAAGGCTGTTACTGAATATTCTCCAATGGTTGAAATTTTTTTAAAAGGTAACCAATAATAAAAATAATTTTAAAGATCTTGAACAGGAAATTTAAGGTTAAAATTACATAATGATATGATTTGATCAACTCATTGTTTCAGATTCATTTACCATATAAAAGAATTCCTATTAAAATACTAAGCATTTAGTGGCAACTTGATAGATTGCCATTTCATTTACATTCCTTTAATTTTTTAAAAAATTATATTCATTTATTTATTTAGTAGGTATTGAGAGCAGGGGAAGGCACATACATGCCATGGTTCTCGAGTCCAGTCGGAGGACAACCAGTGAAATTTGGTTCTCTTCTCCAGCTTGTAGGGCCCGGGGATTGAACTCAGGCCAGCAGGATTGGTGGCAAGTGCTCTTACCTGCTGAACCACGCTGCTGGCCCTGTAAGCCAACATAGGCCATGGATGGTGATTTAGCCCTGAAATCCAGGCACTTGGCTAGATGAGGCAGGGCTGCCATGAATGCAAGGCCAGGCTGGGATACAGCAACAGCAAAAATTATAAAGCAAACATGAGCCACTGGAATATTAGGGTCATGTGATATTCCATTATAAATTTTGAAATCAACATGCAGCAAATGATTACCATCTAGTATGAGAAGCTTTCTCCTGTTCCTGTATCTAGCCAATCTCTGTCACTTTTGGCCAAATAAACTTAAGAAGAACCCTTCACTTAAGTGCCAAATAATAGATATATTGTGCATAGCACCCTTAATGATACAGGGTGCTGCTTCTAGGCTAAAGAGCACCCTGCTGCCAAGAGTGTCCCTATTTTATTCATAAAGCTTAGGTAGGACACATGCAGCTAGAGACCAGCCTCAGCCTCTTCGCCTCCCAACAGCTTCAGCCACCTAATGAAAGAAATGTTAATCTGGCCTTTCTCTCTCTTCCCAATTTAGCCAGTCAAGGAAAGAGACCAGAAGACTGAGAAAGAAGGCGCTCAGCTCAAGGGCCCAGGCAACGCTGCAGTTATCAACACTACTGCAGGTGTCATCACGTCTCTAAGTCCATCTGTGTGCTTTGCCTCTCAAGGAGGTGGGGAGAAAGTCACCCATTAAAAGGGGAGCCGGAACCAGAGGTTGGCTCAGTGGATAACAGTGAGTGTCCTGCCAACCTGACAACTTGAGTCTGATCACAAATACAGGTGGAAGTAGAGAGGTCCTTCCACAAAGTGACTCCGTGACTGCCATGGCATGCACGAGCGCACACACACACACACACACACATACACACACACACACAAAGTGGTCCTCTGGCCTCGTGACTGTCATGGCATACACAAGCGCACACACACACACGTGGTTCTCTGACCTCCATGACTGTCATGGCATGCATGAGCACACACACACACACGTGGTCCTCTGGCCTCTGTGACTGTCACACAGCATGCACGAGCACACACACACACATGCACACACATACATGCACACGCACACACACACATGTGGTCCTCTGGCCTCCGTGACTGTCACATGGCATGCACGAGCACACACACACATGCGCACACACACGTGCACACACACACACGTGGTCCTCTGGCCTCCGTGACTGTCATGGCATGCACGAGCACACACACACACGCACACACACACAAACACACACACACATACACGTGGTCCTCTGGCCTCCGTGACTGTCACACGGCATGCACAAGCGCACACACACACTCTTCTCATCATCGCTCATGTTACCAAGAAGAGTATAAACACATATTCAGACCATAAACACATATTCTTTGCGACAAACAGCTCCACAGGGAGGGAGGGGCAGGAATAGTTGAAGTACAAGTGAATCACACAAGCAGCCACCCAAATTGTCACCCAACGTTCTGACTTCCCTGTACTGAGATACCAACATTCCTGTGTTCAGCCATGCTAATGTTTAGACACCTTTGAAAGGCACACACCGATGCATGGGTATGTGCACATGTTATCCATCTGGGTTACACCAACATGTGCTTTACCAAACATACTCTGAAAGGTGGCCGAACATTAAGAGTTTTCATAAAGATATTGGGTGAAAGAGCAGAGATCCCAGAGGGGCAGACCTCCATCTGTTTCTGGATTATTACAGGTGATTTAATTTATCTAGGGATGTTTCTCCATCTGTAAATTACAAAGGTAGACCAGACACCTCAGAAGACTTCCAGCAACAAAATGTATAACTTGCCACAATAGCTTAAAATAGATGTGTGGGAGAAAGGCCAGTGGGAGCAGTAGCTATAAAAACAACATGGACCTAATCCACACTTCACATCTTCCTGTGGAGAAAGAGATTCACGAGGCAGGAGGTGGCTCATCAAGTTGAGATGCTTGCCACCGAGCCTGAAGACCCACAGGTAGAAGGGGAGAAATGATGTCCATGAGTGGTCCTCTGACCTCCACACGTAAATAATTACAGTCTTCTTAGAAGAGGGTCCCTGACCACTGCACGGGCTCCCTAGCCTCCGCCTGTTCTCGCTGACATGACAACGGAGGTGTCCTGCCTTGTGACAGCCCTGGACCCCACACACTGCCAGCATGTCATCTTGTAGCCATTGTCATCCTGTTCCCCTTCCTTCATCCCCAAACCCCTGCTGTTCTCTGTAACCATCAAGTGCCGTGACCACAGTGTCTGTGGACCCGAGTTCTGCAGAGTCTAATCAGGCACAACTGTCTTTCTCTGCTCTGTCAGCAACAAAGAAACAAGGCATATATCCATAGCCTCTGAAGATCAAAGCCTAAAATGAGAGCTAGCTATTTTTCTTAGATTCTAGAATTTGGACCAAATAATAATGTCCATTATTTGTGATAGTTTCTCAGTTACTATAATTATTTCTCTTATTTCTGATCAAGTGTCATAACTTTAAAACAATTATATCTACAATGGGATGTGAACTTTTAAATAAAACATTTAAAAATTCTGTGGCATAAATTGGGCATGGTAGCACACACCTTGTAATACCAGGACCTGAAAGTGGAGGCAGGAAGATCAGGAGTTCAAGGTCATCCTCAACTACATTGTGAGTACAAGACTAGCCTGAGATACAAGAGACCCTGTCTATCTGTGTGTCTCTGTCTCTCTATGTGTCTATCTGACTGTCTGTCTGTCTGTCTGTCTCTCTCTCTCTCTCACACACACACACACACACGGTAGGAGGGACTGGGGAGATAGCTCAGTTGGCAAAGTGCTTGCTGTGTAAGCAAAAGACCTGCATTTGGGCCATCATCAGCCACATAAAATGCCTAGCACACACTTGTAATCCCAGTGTGGGGAGGTGGAGTCCGGAGGATCCTGGGATCTTGCCCAGCCTAATTGGTGATCTCCACATTCAGTAAGAGACCTTGTCTCAAAAAGTAAGGTAGAGAGCAATGAAGAAATATTGAAGACTATGAATCGACTTCTGGCTTCTACATACATACACCACTACCACCACCACCATCATCTTGATTTTTTTCTTTTCCTGGCCTTGAACCAGAACCTGAGTAACCCTTCTGTCCAAGCTTCTCAACTATCTGGGATTACAGGCCCACACCATCAGATTCATCTTTTATTTTTGCTTTTAAATAGAAGGAATTACTTAGCAATCTCCACTAGGGAGGTCACTTAACCAACCTCTGATATAGGTAATACAACCAAAGACAGAAAAACAACAAAACAAACACCAGTTTAAAAAATGATGAACGTTTTCTCCCATGAGCAACTTTTATTTCTTACCTGTATAAACTCTCTGAAGTCAAGGAATCTAAAACCATAGTTAAAATATGCT
Organism: Ellobius talpinus; assembly: GCA_001685095.1. Taxonomy (NCBI): domain Eukaryota; kingdom Metazoa; phylum Chordata; class Mammalia; order Rodentia; family Cricetidae; genus Ellobius; species Ellobius talpinus. Next base: position 2,858 of record LOJH01035801.1, on the reverse strand, counting down.
TCAAATTTCGATACTGTAATTCTGACAAGATATCCAGCTGTTCTAGGCCCATCTTCTTGCCAATCAGTCCAGCCAGAACACACCTCAGTCTGTCTATTTCCCCCTCCTCCCTTTCCTCGAAGAATGCCTGGTCATCTTCCTGCTGGAATCTCTTCCTTTTGCTTTTCATAAAGAGCTCGTGCACTAACTGCAAGGCCGGGGTATTTGATAAGTTCTTAAAGCTTAAAGCCCAATCCCTGATCTTCTCACTGGAGCCTTGCTGACCATCCAGGATGCCTGAAGCAACACCCACTCTTGCTTCAGAGTCGGGAGTAACCATCTGCTTTTCATCTTCTGTTTCTGACTGGGAGCCTTGCTCCCGGAGAGTGGACAGTCTTCTCAACCTTCCAGGATGCTTTGGCTTCTTTACAAGGTCCCCCACTCTGGGAGTCCCCTTCTGAAACAGTTCTTGCAAAGAGCCCTCTTGGTCAGAAATGGAATCTTCCAACTTATCCCAGGTAAGGGAGCTAAAACCACTGTCTCCGGGTGTTGAAACACTGTCTCTCACTTCTGCTGAAGAAGAAAGCGTTTGGCTCCCCTTAAATCTAGCTTTTGATATGAGACTACTTATTGGAGTTACATATGTGGTTACCTCAGCTCCATAGGTTGTCTGGCTACCAGAGGAGCCCAGTTCAGGACATGTATTCTCATCACTAACACTTAAACTGCTGTCACTGAAGTCGTGTGTGATAGAACCTTTGAAATCATTGCCTTGAATTGGAGACAGACATTCCACTCCGAATAAGCCACACTCTCCCGTGGAATCATCAACTGTGGAAGTCTTGTGCTGAGAAAACCTTAACCTCAACTTCTGACTGCTAGAAGTACCATCCTCTGTAACTAATGAGCTGAAGCTGTCCTGCTTTGGGAAACGCTTTTCTAGGCTAACAATGTGGCTTATGTTGTTTTCCAGAGACCGGCTTTGTGGATCCGAATCCCCTTTCAGAAGAGCGAAAGATAAGTCGAGCCGCCTGCGTAATGAGCATGTTTTCCTTCTGACTTTAGGAGTCTCACAGAGTTCCGGACTCCCACCCTTCTCCTTCCTTGGGAATGTAGGTTTCTTTCTATGAGTGGGAGATACTGCAGGATTGGCAGAACCTCGGCATGGAGTTTCTAGATGTTCCTGGAATAACACTGGGTCTTTTTCTTTCTTATGAGAGCTGAGAGTCTCTGGCGACCCACGACAGTCCCTGTGTTGAAAGGAAGAGGTGGAACAGAAATCTCTGAGGATGGACCTCTTAACAATGACAGCAGGGGAGTCTGCTTTGCTTCCTGCTCCATGGCTGACTGAATACCTTTGGGACATCTTTGAGTTCTCTGTTTTAACAAAGTAAAAACAAGTTTATTCTTCCTTTGCAATCATGAGCCAAGCAGCTTATGCCAAAAATATATTATTTGTGTTAAATACAGAGAATGGGCAATTATATATAACAATTTTTTTCAGAAGTTACTTAAAAAGCAACCCCCATAATATACCATCAGATATTTCCTAATTAAAACAGCACCTTGCTATAAAACCAGAAGGCAAATATCCCGATTACTTGACAACTGTAGGCAACACACCGTGCAAATATCTTATTGAAATATTCTTGCCTGTTTTGCTTTCCCTGAGACAAGGCTTCTCTGTGTAACAGCTCTATCTAACTATTTTGGAACTCACCTTGTAGACCAGGCACCTCAAACTCAAAGATATACACCTATCTCTGCCTCCAGAGCACGGAGATTAAAGGGGTGTGTCACCACCGCCCAGCTCTTGAAATATTCTTATTCTTTATCTGTGGGTGTGTGTGACAGACATGCAAACATGTCATAGCCCATTGTGGAAGTAGAGAGAACTTGTGGGAGTCTGTTCTTTCTTTATACCATGTAGATTTGGGAATCTGTGCTACATAAGTTAGGCATATGGTAAAAAACAAGTGTTACAAAAATTACTATAATAAACACAATATTAGAGGGTCATTTTTGCAGAACAAAGTAATTTTTAAACCTCTGCTCATTTTTTGGCAGTTCTGACCCTATCCCTCATGATCACTGCTAAATTCTACATATGCCCAGGAGGTCAAGACAAACTTTGCTTTCAACAAATTGCATTATACTTTAAAACAATTTATGCCTTCTAAATATCACTGAATTATGTTTCATCTCATAAATCCTTTTCTCCTGAAACAATATTAAGTTCAATCAATTTGCTGACGTTGGATCGAGTGCTTCTGTCCACGTGACCTTCTAAAACGTAACTATTCTGCTATTTCACCACTAGGTGCCGTGCCAGCCTACATTTGGAAACGAAGCCGAAACCGTTGGAAAGAGAATGGGAACCCCGTCTAGGCGCCCTCTGTCCGAGAAACCACAGGCTTTGGTATGCTGTTGTCATTCTCATCTTTCCTGTACCCCAAAATTCCTACTTCAAAACTTTGAAAATATCCACGCAACCACAGGTCGCCTGGCTTATTGTACTGACCCAACAGTTGACTGATGTTCAATTAAAAATAAAAAAAATAATAATAATAATAATAAACGGGTCTTGATACAGGGCTTAGAACTCACATTTACAAAGACGTCCAATAGGTCAGAGAACTACTTAGTTAAAAGTAGATGCCCTCGTTCGTTCAAGTGTAATGCCTTACCATCAGTCAACCTTGAGTTCTTAAGACTTGTCAAAGTAAGGTAGGCTTCTAAATAACTAAGTCTCTCATCTTTGCCTCTAAAGTTCATGCCGAGGTACAACCCCCTTAAAGAGAAAAACCTGAACAAATCCGCCGGGCGGCGCAGCGGCGCCCCGACAGCTACCGCTGGAAGGGCACCGGCGGCCTGCGGGG
>LOJH01035795.1:0-13894 GCA_001685095.1 Ellobius talpinus | reverse complement strand
TGCCTATATTGGCAGTTTGTCAGTCACTTTCTTCTGTGTCCTGTAGAATGTCTGTCCAACTCTTTAATGAAGCAGGAACCCTGAATGATTGTTTCACCTTTAGGCAAGTTCTGCAGTCATTTCTCTGTGGGTCCTGCATGTCCAGTTCATCAAGCAGTCCGGACAAGAACAGTTTCTTGCCCAATAGCTAACCAACTCCATAAAGAACCACTTCGATGCCCATCTTCCCCTTGAAGTAATTGGTGCTTCCAGGAGCAGATGTAACTCGCTGTCATTAAAAGTCCTAACTTCTTTAAACATTTTAAGTGCCATATTTTGTAGTATTTGAAAGGTTTGAAGAATCTCTATCCACATGAAATGCATCTCTGTACATCTAGAAAATCTAACTATCATGACTAAAAGCTTGATTTTATAGATGACTCTCTATTAACCTGTATTTCTTAATTATACATTATGTTTTTAAGTGAACTGCACAAACACAATACTTTAATGAAGATCATAAATACATATACACAGTATAACAAAATTGGCCTTAAAAATGTATCAATAAACCAAGATCCCTACAAATGCAAATTTCTATAGCATATCCCCTTTAAATGTAAAGAAACAATTATAAGCAATATTTGGGAATATGGGCATAGTTTTCTCCAAACTGCTTCCTACTGTTTATTGGATGAAGTAACTTTTTGAGGGGTGTTCAAGGCAACCTTTCGGGGGGCGGGGGGGTCTTGGTCCATCAAACCACATTAGCCTGGAATGAATCCACAGGTTCTTATCATTTGTGGAAACAAAAGAAGAACTTTTTTTCCAAAGCAACATATCTTTAGACTCAAGTTTTAAAGTCAAGATACCTTTATATTGGTTTAGCTTAGCAGCCTGTACAATGAAATGTCTCCCTGTACTAAGCTCCTTCACAGTCAAAAAATTTAAAGAACAAATAATATTATACATAATCCAGACTCTCTGTGTATATTCTATCTTTACATGGCTTATTCTTCTATACTTCTTTTAATCTATGACTGTCTGTACTCTGTCTCTTTAAAGATTTTGCCTTTGTTTTAAACCATTTACTTCTTTTATAACTCTCTATGCTCTTTTAAGTCTTCTCTCTCCCAAGCCTACAAACATTTTTTAAACACACTGTGTCTCATTTAGAGGTCTTTTATGTCTGAATCTAGCCTATTGTATCTGTAATCCTTTACTGTCCAGGAGCGCTTCTAAAAATGCTAAGCACTTCTTAAACACTTAAGCTGCATCATTACTAGGAGTAATATGGCACTTCCTGTTTGCCCTGCCCAGTCCAAAAGCATGACAGAGCTGCTCGCTGCCTCCAAGAGCCATGCACACTGCCCCATCTCTAGGCTCAGAGCAGATCCACGTTGCCACCAAGCAAGCCATAGCATATTGCTCACAAACCCCATTTAAATGCTTGACCTCCTGAAAGAGCCAGAGGTCAGGCTGGTAGCATGGCCCAGGAAGCTGTAGTTTTCAAACAGCACTTCTATTTTTCTGCTACTGCTTAATCAGTAAGACCTCTCTTAAAGGAGCCACAGCATGCTGCTTTTATTACTATCACTTTATAATAGAGCTTGAAATCAGGGATGGTGATACCATAGGAAGTTGCTTTATTGGCCATGATTATTGGCTGTTCTTCGTTCTTTGTTTTTCCATACAAAGGTGGGTATTGTTCTTCTGAAGTCTGTGAGAAATTATTTTGGAATGTTCATGGGGATTACATTTAATCTGTAAATTGTGTTTGGTAAGATTGCTGTTTTTACTATATTGCTCCCATTGATCCATGAGCATGGGAGATCTATTCACTTTCTGACATATTCTCCAATGTCTTTCTTCTAAGACTTAAAGAATTTGGCATACAGGTCTTGCACTTGTTTGTTAGAGTTACCCTAAGATATTTCATATCTTTTGTGGCTTCTCTGATTTCTTTCTCAGTCCATTTATCATTAGTATATATGAGGGCTACTGATTTTTTTTTAGTTAATCTTGTATCGAGCTACATCACTGAAGATGTTTATCAGCTGTAGGATTTCCATGGTAGAATTTTGGGAGTCAGATATATATATATACACATATATACATATATAATTATATCATCTGCAAATAGAGAATGTTTGACTTCCTTTTGATTTGCATTCTCTTGATCACCTTTTGGGGGCTTATTGTTCTAGCTAGAATATCGAATACTATATTAAATAGATATGGAGAGTGTGGACAATCTGGTCTTGTTTCTGATTTTAGTGGAATCACTTTGAGTTTATCTCCATGTAATTTGATGTTGACTGTTAGCATTCTGTATATTTATTTTTTTTATTATGTTTAAGTATGTTCCTTGTATCCCATTATCATGAGTGGGTGCTGGATTTTGTCAAGTGTCTTTCAGCATCTAATGAGATGACCTTGTGGAGTTTTCTTCATTCGGTTTGTTTATATGGTGGATTACATTGAAATATTTTCGTATGTTGAACCATCTCTGCATCTCTTTGGTGAAGCCTACTTGAACATAGTGGATGATTTGTGTGTGTCTCTGTGTCTGTGTGTGTGTGTATTCTTGGATTTGATTTCCAGTATTTTATTGAATATTATTGCATCAAACTTCATGAGAGAAATTGGTCTGTAATTCTCTTTCTCTGTTGCATCTTTGTGTAGTTTGAGTATCAGGGTAAGTATAGCCTCTTAAAAAGAATTTGACAATGATCCTTCTGTTTCTATTATTTAGAAAAAATTTGAGTAGTATTGGTCTTAGATATACTTTGAAAATATGATAGAATTCTATGCTGAAACCATCTGACTCTGAGCTTTTGGGGGAGAAGAGTTGGTGGGTTGGGAGACTTTTAATGACTGCTTTTATTTCCTTAAAGGCTATGGGTCTATTTAAGTTGTTTATCTGGTCTTTATTTAATTTTAGTATGTGATACCTATCAAAAAATTGCCCATTTCTTTTAGATTTTCCAATTTTATGGAGTACAGGTTTTTGAAGAATGACCTAATGATTATCTGGATTTCTTCAGTGTCTGTTGTTATGCCCTCTTTCTGTTTATGATTTTGTTAATTTGGATATTCTTCTCTGTTTCTTAGTTAGTTTGGATAGGGGTTTATATTTCTTACTGATTTTTTTCAAAGTCCCAACTCCTTGTTTCTTGATCCTTTGTATTGTTCTCTTTATTTCTATTTTATTGATTTCAGCCCCGAGTTTGATTATTTCCTGTCATCTACTCCTCTTGGATGAGTTTGCTTCTTTTTGTTCCAAAGCTTTCAGGTGTGCTTTTAAGTCACTAGTGTGATATTTTTCCATATTCTTTACATAGGTCCTTAGTGCTATGACCTTTTCTCTTAGCACTGTTTTCATCATGTCCCATAAATTTGGGTATGTGGTACAATCAATTTCATTAAATCCTAGGAGGCCTTTAATTTCCTTCTTTATTTCTTCCTTGACCCAGTGGTAATTCAGTTGACAGCTGTTGAGTTTAAATCTGGTTTTGTCATAAGATATCTTGTTTTCTCTGTTTATGGTGATTAAAAGTTTTGCTGGGTATAGTAGCCTGGGATGGCATCCAAGGTCTCTTAGTGTCTGTAAACATGTCCAAGGCCTTCTGGCTTTTATTATTTACATTGAGAACTATGGTAAAATTCTGATAGTTCTGCCTTTATATGCTACTTGACCTTTTTTTTACAGCTCTTAATATTCTTTTCTTTATTCTGCATGTTTAGTGTTTTGATTAGTATGTGATGAGGGGACTTTTTTTGGTTCGACCTACTTGGTTTTCTGAAAGCTTCTTGTTCATTTATAGGCATGTGCTTCTTTAGGTTGTAAAAGTTTTCTTCTATGATTTTGTTCAACATATTTTTGTGCCTCTGCGCCATGTTTCTTCTTCTATTCTTATTATTCCTAAATTTGGCCCTTTCATGAAGTTCCAGATTTCCTGGATGTTTTGTATTAGGAACTTTTCAGATTAAACATTTTCTTTGATCAATAATTCTATTTCCTCTATCATATCTTCAACACATGAGAGTCTTCCATCTCTTGTATTCTGCTGATGATGCTTGCATTGTTCTTGCTCACTTTCCCAGATTTTCTGTTTCTAGAATTCCCTCCATGTGTATTTTATTTATTGACTCTATTTCAAGTCTTGAACCATTTCCTTCAACTGTTTGAGTTTTTTCTTGGCTTTCTTTAAGGGATTTATTGATATCTTTTCATTTTTGTTTGTCTTTTTCTCAATTTTTTAAGGAATTTTTTTCATTTCCTTCTTAAGGACCTCTACCATCTTCATAAAGTTATTTTAAGGTCATTTTCTTGTGCTTCAGTTGTTTTGGAATGTTCAGGTCTTGCTGCTGTAGGATTACTGGGTTCTGGTAGTGCCATATGGCACTGTTTTCTTTTTTAATGTAATTTTACACTGTCATTTACACATCTGAGTTTGGGATGATTATAGATCTGGGTGTTAATTCTTGTGTTGTCTTTGTTGGATGGTGTTTTCTCCCTTTATTACCTGTTTCCTTTATTTTCTTCTGGCCTGAATGGCCAAGGATTCTGGTGATTGACAGGTCTTCTGATCCAGTAGGGTGTCTCAGCTGAGGATTGTGGAGGTTTGGGTGCCCAGATTCAGGGTATCCCCCTGGCCTTCTGACTGGTGTGGCCTGCACCTACGCCTATAGTATCTGCTGGAGATGTGCAAAAGGGCTGGCCATGGATGAGGAATATGCAGTGAGTGTGGTTGGGTGGCGGAGTAGGTCTTGGGGAAACAGAATCCTGTAAGTGGTAGCAATGGTGGTGCAGCCTGAAGGCAGTTCTCTCACCTGCTGGTCAGCTGCCAACATTTCACTTTTGAGATTATAATATAACTACATTTCTCCTTTCTTTTCCTCCATCCCTATCCTCCCATATTTAAAGCACAATTAATAAAAATTCAGAGAGAAATTCAGGTTCAACCTGAAGGTCAAAAAAACCAAAAGAGTCAGCCACTGGCTCTTACCTCTATCTAAGTCCATAATGGTGATCCTTCCTCCAGGAATCTCAGAATGAGACTGTCTGTGAGCTGTCTCTTCCCATCTTATATTCCTTTCTAGAACTGTGATTAAAGGCATACACCACTATAATTAAAGGCATGCATCACCCAGCTTCTTTGACAAGCTAGTGTGGCAACTGGGATTAAAGGTATGTGCATTGTTGCCTGGTCTGTAAGGATGGGCAGTGTGGCTGTTTTGCTTTTCTCATCCTCAGGCAAGCTTTATTTATAAAAAAAATGAAATGCTACTACATTTCCCCTTTTTGTCTAAAATAAAAAAGAAGGTTATAACTAATATAAGAAAAACTATATACAATAAGTATAATAACCATATGCAATATATACATTCAGTAAATACATCAACTATGCCTAGTCTATTTGTACTTGACAAATTCAGAGAACATAGTCCATATCTATCCTACCTTGGTGAGTTCAAAGTCTTGAACCTAATTTACTTTCTATCTTATGATTTCTGTATCAGGTAAACAAGGAAAACTATAACCATAGCTATCTAGTCTTCAACTCTCTCAGAGACCCAAGAAAAATAATATTAACTGAGTAAGCAAGAAGTGCAAGCAAGTGATTTCCAAAACATGTGAGTAATGAGAACCAGCTGACTGCCTGGACAGATACCCAAATTTCCTCTGCAATCATGGGGCACCCATCTTCAGCCTGCAGACATAGCACATCTGACAGACTTTTCTGTGCAGCAGGATATTCTGAAATGCTGTCTCTCCTTGTATTCACAATATTTGACAGTCATTTTCTTTTGTGTCCTGCTTGTCTACTGCTGGCAGTCAAGGCAGGGGTATTTTCTTGCCCAGTGTCTTATTTTTTTACCACAAATAAAGTAAACTCCATGTGGAGTTTCTTTAATGCCTGTTATCTTCTCTGAAGTAGATTGGTGCTGCCAGGAGGAGACATGTCTCATTGTCATAAAAGGAGCCTATGTTATTAAAACATCTTAAATATGATATTCTATAGACCTTTGAAGAGTAGAAGATCATCTATCTAAATGAAACATATCTCTGTATATATATACATATATATACCTAACTAATGTAATTAAAAGTTAATTATTATAGATGACTATCTGTTATTCTGTATTCCTTAACTATACATTGCATTTCTAAGTGGGCTGCACAAACTCAACACCTTAAACAGGAGCAGAAATACATACACACAGTGTAACAAAACGACCTTAAATTTTTATCAATAGACCAAGATCTACATCAATGCAAAAGTGTTCATTTCTATATCATACCTACCTTATTTTTTTATTTTAGACTATGACCATTAATCATTTATAACCAATCTTTTCAAAATGAAAATAAGCATTCATAAATGATTTCTTAATCTGGTTGCCCCACCTATACTCCCTGACTGGCTACTAGTTGATCAGCATTTTATTAAACCAATATGAGTAACAAGTCTTTACAATGTACAAGAGCATTTCCCATAGCACATATACTCTCTTTCCTCTCTTCAAAATTCATAGCCTACTTTTTCATTAACTACACATCTCTACATGGTCACATACAACTTCCTCCTCTAGACTAGGCATCTGATAAATCTACCAATATTCCCAACTCCCGTAATATTTCTGTTCATGCCTCATCTCTCTAAGGTAATATATGTAAATAAACTAAGATGATCCAAATAAGTTCCCATCTCTCTCTTACACAAGAGGTCCTCAGATATTAGTGATCCATCCCTTGTTCTGACAGCTGCTGGAAGGTTGACTCCTTTTACTCAGGAATGATGACAGAAAGCCTCACCTTTTCACTTGGATACAAATCCTAGAACTGCAGAAGTGCTCCAGGGGATCCCAATGAACCTCTTCCTTAAACAAAGATACCTCTCATTCCTGCAATGTAGAATATTGCTTTATACTGTGTGGATATATGTCGTTATGCTTGGTTTAAAAAGAAAAGCTGGCTGGCTAATAGCTGAACAAGTAGAGGTAATGCAGGAATTGCAGACAAAAAGTGAGAAGGAAGAAGAAGGGGAAGAGACTTGGGAGTCACAAGGAGATACAGAGGAAGCAGGAGATGAGAAGGTACCAAGTCATCTGGCAGAGCATAGGTAAGAAATATGGGTTAATTTAAAACATAAGAGTTATCTAGTAACAAGCCTGAGCTACTGGCTAGAATTTATACTTACTAATAAGTCTCTGTATGGTTATTTGGGAACTCACTTGCAGGAAAGAAGAGTAAGCCTACACTGTAATGATAGGAATGTAAGAACAGTGATATATGCTCTGTCTCCAGAATCCATCTTTTCAGTTTCAACTCTTTCTCTTTTCTCATTTATAGTACAAAGGTAAGTAGCCATATTAAAGTTAACATTTGTAGCCATTGTCACTAAAATTCCTGCTTTCCTATTAGGGGCTTCAACCAAACATGAGATACTGAAATGGACACTTTAATACAGTCTTGAAATCTGTTTCTGCCACACATCATTTTCACTTCTTAAGTGTAATTCGGAGATGTGTTCTAAAGCATCCTATGAAATTTAGGGAGGATATTTTAAAATTTAAATAAAGTATAAGTAGCCATGAGACTGAATAAACAAATGTATATGGTAAGTTATATATAACAATGACTTTCAGTTTTAAATGAGTATGTGTATAGGCCTGTATGATTGTGTATTAATGTCTACAGCTGCTTGTAAAGAGGTCATATTTTCTAGAAGCTAAAGGCAGTTATGTGCCACCAGAAAGAGGTGCTAAGATCCAAATTTTGGTCATCTGAAAGAACAGCAACTACTCTTAACCACTGAGGTATCTCTCCAGTTCCTAGGATTTCAATTTTAAAATTATAATCACTTGGAAGGAAAATTTGCCAAAGCACAGGAGGAGTGAACTGATATGGGATTTCCCTCTGTATGCTGTGAATACCATTAATGAATAAAGAAACTGCTTTGGACCTATAGCAGGGCAGAACTTAGCTAGGCAGGGAAAACTAAACTGAATGCTGGAGAAAGAAGGGTGGAGTCAGAGAGAAGGCATGTAACCCCCGCTGGAAAAAGATCCTGGATGGAACTTTACCCAGTAAACCACAGTCATGTGGCAATACACAGATTAAGAGAAATGGGTTAAATTAAGATGTANACCTATAGCAGGGCAGAACTTAGCTAGGCAGGGAAAACTAAACTGAATGCTGGAGAAAGAAGGGTGGAGTCAGAGAGAAGGCATGTAACCCCCGCTGGAAAAAGATCCTGGATGGAACTTTACCCAGTAAACCACAGTCATGTGGCAATACACAGATTAAGAGAAATGGGTTAAATTAAGATGTAAGAGTTAGCCAATAAGAAGCTAGAGCTAATGGGTCAAGCAGTGATTTAATTAATACAATTCCTGTGTGATTATTTTGGGGTTAAGTGGCTGGGAACCAACAAGTGGCCTCCTACAACAGTGAGCTACCATTAGAGTTTTGGACTTGGCTTATCTGGTTTGGCCCCTGAGAAACTGCATTTCCAAATTCTGCAATGTCCTTTGCATCTGGACTCACACTTTAGCAAACACTCTCATATTTCAATTAAGTAAGATGCACAGGTGCCCTTTGAGCCAAAGATTCTTTGAGACCCGATAAATCGAATATCATTTAAAATATATTCAGTTATAACCAAACCATGAAACCCTAACTTAGCCACACATTATACTGTGAATAGTTGCTTGGTTCTCGTGATTTTATGCAGTGTCAGTGTGATGCTTCCCTGCTGCTGCTGTTCAGTATGAATCACATATCACCAGTATCATAACAGATCAAAAGTGAAGAGAAAAGGAGAACACTCATATACCTTGAAAAAAGGAAATCTACCATATGACCCAGCTATATCACTCTGTAACATATGTCCAAAGGATTCAGCATCCTACTCCAGAGATGGTTGCTCAACAACATTCATTCCTATTTCCTTCACAATAGCCAATGGAACAATTTAAAAGTTCTTTGAAAATGTGGAACGCATACACAAAGAAATCCTTTTCCACTGCAAAGAAAAATGAAACCATAATATTTACAGGCAAGTAAATTGAACTAGAAAAGGCTATATTGAGTGAAGTAAGCCAGACCCAGAAAGACAAATGCTACATAGTCTCCCTAATCCATGACTTCTTGTTCAAAGTCTCTTTGTATAAGTATACAACATAAGATAACCACAAAAAAACACTGGAAAACTGTCAAGGAATTAAGATGGTGATAGGAGGATTCCGGTTATAGCAATGGGTAAATGGAAAAAATTGGGAAGGAGATTCTACTTCGGGAGAGGATAGGGAGATCAGTACCAAAATAAAAGGAAGGGCAGAGTAACACCAAGGATGTTTGACAAAGCTTCAAGAAATCATATTACTTTCTCTTTACCTAAAGTTGTAGAATATATTGGTATGATCATGCTTTTTACAAGAACCATAGACTATCTAACAAAATCTCCAGTACCAGACATGAGAAACCTCAACACCAATTATTGGTCAAGCAAATACAAGTGAATGCCCAGATATGTAGACTATTACTGTCCCATTTGGTTGTCTCTCAGAGGTTGAAGGTAAAGGGGCTGGGAAGGTTTAGAGGAGTTGGGGGAGAGAAAAGATGATCAAACCATTTTGAACAAAAATTTTACCTTATTATATTTTATTTTAACATGTTCTGTTGTTATCTTTTAGAATCTTATTCTTTTCTAATGAAAGACAGAAAGAGAGTAGATCCGGATAGGAAAGGAAGCAGGGAAGAACTGAGAGGAGTCAAAGTGTGTGGGGGTCGATGGCAATCAGGATATATTGAATGAGAAAAGAATATATTATTAATAAAAGGGGAAATTTTTAAATGTACTACTTGAATAGATGAATAATACTAAAATTTCTTATCAATTGCTTCTGAATTTATTGAATTTTGTAAGTATATATTTATGATAAATGACCATGATAAATACTTTAATAAAAAATGTTTAAAAATATAAATAATGATATTTTAAATTGCACAACTCTTTCAAAAAAGAATTTAAGGAATTAAATACCTAATAAAACATTGTTTTGATAATTAACAATGACAATTTCTATAATATATATTATGTAACATTTTAACTACTTCAAATATAAAATCCTCTAAATGTCAGCTTATTCAGTAGTATTTACCAAAGTAATATAATTTAAAATAATAATGATAACAGCCACAAGTAATAGGAATGGTATGTATTTTGATGAATTTTTGCTTTTTATTGTTTTGAAGTAATTCCTGGAAAATGGGCACATAAGTCAGGAAGCACCTCTGGAAAAGTACATAGGATGTCTGTTTTCAGATTATTAATAATATAAAGATCTGTTTAACATGTTTTTGAAAATACAGAATTATTTGTGGATTCGCTAAGTTTTTCACCTTAATGGCCCACTGAACAGAAAATGTCACAACAGAGAACTCGCACTTAAGTCACACTCATACTTCCATGCTAACAACTTTTTAATTAACAACACATTTCATAAGACCGCTTTTGACGATCCCATATCCTTAGTATTTAATCATCAAGTGATGCCATTACTATTCAGCTTGTGTAACTTCAATGTCAGGTTCACATAATCAGTAGACCATAGAATGTTTTCCTACATTCCTACATAGCTGTACATGAAAATAATGTTTTTACTCAGCAACTACTAGAAGACCTGTATACCAGAGATTCCATGTGGGTCAGGAGCAAATAGAAATGTCTGTTACAAGATGCTGTGGATGAGAGAAGAGAAGAGCAAACTTCCAAAAGACACAGGTAAAGTTGGGGATTTTGTCTACATTACTGAAACTTCGGATGTTTCTTTGAAAGAAGTTAGATACAGAAACTGCATCTGACTGCATAGACTGTGTCTGAAGACATTTCTTTAGCTAAATTCAGTAAGGCTATGAGTCAATGTGGTGACACTAAAATGTGTACCTGTCATTCACAGTCCTGTTTAAATAAGAATAAGAACATTAATATTCCCTACCATGACTATATAATCTTTGTCAGATCAGTCTAATTTGGAATTTCAAATCAGAATGAAAATTGTCTTAAGCTGCCAAAGTCAATGGCTCCCCCCATTTGCTTAGTCATGTACTCAAACTATGCTCTCTAGTTATCCTGGAGATCTGGTCATTAAGACTTCTCCAGTTAGGGTTTTCTGATGTGGGATTCCCTGGTGTATGCTGTGAATATGTTTCATTGCCATTGGTTAAAAAAAAAACTTTCTTTGGCCTATGACAGGGCAGAATAAAGCCAGGCAAGAAATCTGAACAGAGATATAGATATAGGCAGAGTCAAAGAGATGCCGTGTAGCTGCCAAAGGAGACAGTTTCTGGGAACTTGCCAGTAGGCCACAGCCTTATACTGATACATTGATTAATAGAAATGGGTTAATTTAAGATGTAAGAGTTAGTTAATTAGAATCCTGAGCTAACAGGCCAAGCAGCGTTGTAATTAATATAGCTTCTGTATGATTACTCGGGTCTGGGCAGCCGAGAAGGAAAGGGAAATCTCCATTTATACTTTTCCATGGAAAATAAAAGAAAATTCTTCTTAGACACTGGATTTTAATTAAAAGATACTGAGCTCCAATTCCTTCTAACAGAAACGCTGATTTTCATTTTGAGATGTTTATTAAACATTGTGTTTTTGTCTTTAGATGAAGCCAAGTTAAAGCACTGTTGACAAAAATCATTGCAGACTTCATTAATGACTATTTACCTTTGTTAGTACATTATAAATCAATGCTGCTCATTCATTTTCTTTTAAATAGCTTTTAGATGCTAACTTTTTTTAATGATTGATTATGTTTCTTTCAGCCTTTTCCCCATCCTCCAAACTATTGATATGGTCCTTGTTTTGCTATTTCCTACTAACACCCCAACTCAGCAGAAAGCCACACAGACCCACCAGGGAGTGTTTCATTCAAACTGGGGTTGGAGGTGGGAGTGGGTTTGTATTAAAAGTAAAACTGTGAAATGCTTCTATTGGCTGTATGCTTAACAGCTACATTAATTAAAACAGACTATTCCTGTGAATTCATCTCCTCACTGCAAGTGGCAAAGACGAAATCAGAAGCTGGTGTAAGTCCCATGCAAATGATTTTTATTGAACATGTACTGCTCACATTTTAGGGACTGTATTCTACCTAAATAATGCAGGAGTATGTAATGCTTGTCAACCCCCATATAATGTTAAAAACCCTCCTTAGTGTTTTATCTTTAAAGAGAGCTCTGCATCCTTTGGCAGCTGATGAGTTCAGATAGAAAACATGCCAAGAGTGTGGACCAATGCATTAGTGCACGCACACACCCCCGCCGCATAGCTGTGCCTCGTCATATGCCATAACATTGGCAAGCAGAGCCCAGAGCTCTTTAAGAACACGAAGCTCATAAATAATGGTTGAATCACACAAGGGATAATTAAATGAGACAACTGAATGCCAATGGACTCCCCAGCAGAAAATATTCCTCAGTGAGGCGTTTCCTGCCACTGCTTTGTTTATTTTTTTTTCTTTCTCAGTTTTAGCTCTGAGTAACTGTTCATTACTGCAGATACTTTTCAAATGGGAGCGCTTTGAAACTCCTCACACTCTAAGAAACATTTTGAGACATCTTTAGCAAGATTTCTCCAATGTCTATCGACTTGTACAAAAACCCTCATTTTTAAATATTTTAGCATTAACCACACTAATCTAATAAGATACACCTGTTTGCCGAACCAGATACACAACAATCCTGAAAACGAAAAGAATCCCAGAATTGTAGAATCTTTCTCAGTTGTGAACCTTATAAGTGACTGGAATTTGCTCATTCATTCTTTTCATTTAGGGTAAATATGTATCAATGTTATAACTGCCCCCTCATTCTAAAAAAATGAGATTCACAATGAATTTCAATGTTTCTCCACCAATTTCCTCTGAATTCTTTTTCAGAAATACTTAATGTCTTTGGCTTGACAGCTTTGTGCCCAAGGTTGGCAGGCTATTTTTAGTTCCCCAAGTATTTTAAAGGCTTGAAAACACCCTGCTCTGGTTTACTTGTTTATGAAATATATTTAGCAGACAATTACACTTCATTTACTATACTTTCAATGATGTCTAGGAAAAAAAAACCTTTAAGGTTTTTTTGTTTTTTTTTCTTTTTCACAGATGAAGAGAAATATGAATCTTTTTCCCTTGGGGACACTAGAATGGGAAATGCTTAGCAAACCACTGAGAACTGGGCAAAATGAAGGAGCCACAGGAAGAGGGAATCCTAACTCAGTTTTCCTTCTAGATCATGAGAGAGAGGAATGAGTGCCTGGGGTTCCCATTCTGACCCAATTTTATTTGGTGGCAATAAGTCAATCTTGTACAGCAATGTACAGCTGAATCTCAATTCTAAGCAGGCTTGACAGTTATGCAAATGTCCTCATTGTCACTGTGGTCAGTTATCAAATGCTCACTTTGTAACTATAACATTCAGGCCTGTGGCCAGTTCTGAAGTTAAACATGCAAAAGACCAAAGTTGGCCCTTCCCTGCCTTGGTGGTGGCCATTCAAGAAATAATTAAAATAGTACTGAAGGAATCTAAGTCATAAAACATCAGGGCAGGGGGAAGCTTGTTAAAAGATATTTTATTTTTCAAGAAAATAAATTTATTTTTTTAAAAAAGGGAAGACATTGTGATTTTTTGCATTAAATCTGACTAAATTGGTAAGGTAATTAAAGAGATTAAACCATAACCTCCTCGACTTTAAAAGGAATCTGCAAAGTCACTAGTGAACAAATAAACAAAATATAATGGCAGTTAGATAGAAGAGAAATGACAATAGTGTTCATTGAACCTAATAACTCCTATGATGGAGGAGGGTTATCTGTCTATGTGTTACTTTCATTGGTTAATAAA
>LOJH01035794.1:0-13826 GCA_001685095.1 Ellobius talpinus | reverse complement strand
AAAGAAAGAAAGAAAGAAAGAAAGAAAGAAAGAAAGAAAGAAAGAAGGAGAGAGGGGGGAGGGAGGAGGGAGAGGAGGGAGAGAAAGAGAGAGGCAGGGTGGGAGGGGAGAGACAGAGAGAGAGAGGGAGGGTGAGAGGGAGAGAAAAAGAGAGAGAGAGGGAGAGAGAGCTAGAGCAAGAGAGGGAGAGGGAAGGAAGAGACAAAGAGAGGCAGAGTGGGAGGGGGAGAGAGAAATAAAAAGGGAGAGTGGGAGAGAGAGAGGAAGGAAGGAAGGAGGGAGGGAGGGAGGGAAGGAAGGAAGGAAAAGACAGGAAGGAAGAAATGGAGAAAGTGTCTCCAAAGACAGCTGACTTTAGTCCTCTCATATATAATGACTGACCATTTCCCAAATCAGTGGACAACAGGAATTTCTCAGCTCAATAATACCATAGACAAAATCAAACTACAGATGCTTCTTAGCCTAACAACAGGGATTCATCCCAGAAAAACGCTATCCTAGCTGACAGTGTCTTAAGCCCAAATGCAGGCAATACCCCTGAACCTACTGAACATCCTTCTTTATCTCAGCCCACCTTAAACAGACACAGGAGGACACTTTACCCCAAAGTCAGGCAAAATCACAATGCAAACTGTGGCGGCCAGCCATTTTACACAAATTAGGGGTGTTCTTGTCACAACAGGACACAGAGAAGAGCAACCAGCAGGCATGAAGTGATGATGGAGAAAGACAATGTGATCCTATTCTGGTATCCTGCTTCACAAAGAGCATCCCCTGCACCCAATGCCAAAACTAAAGATTTCAGAAGTTACTATACAAAGCCTATGGGGACCATTCTTACTCAAACCTCCACATTGGGAGACGGAGTTCTGCAAATGAGCCAGACAGTCCCTAGGGTGACCACAGAGGAAGTGGCCTCCTGTCTCCATGGTATAAAGAATATTTGGGTTAAATCGGTGCACATTTTCCAGTCAAGGCTGGGCCATCCATGTGCACAATGCCTCTTGAAGCTGGCAGCTATATCTAATGTCTGCTCTTCAAAGAAATAAGCAAATGTTTAACAGCAGTTAACCATATCTGGGGACACTTGGGTTCCCAGAGTGGAGTGATTGCCACCTTCGCAAGGCACAGATCGAAGTGTGGAAATCCATCCCCATAGTTCAGTTGAAGAAGGGAAGCCAACTTTCCCACTCTGTCAACCCACACCAGCACATGGGTAATTACTTGAAATCATCTGGTTGTGACCCTTGGGAGAGGAGTGGAGGGCTGGGTTACATTCAAGACATGTACCAGATATTTGAGCGCATTTTTTAGCAAGTGGGTAAAACGACTCTTTGAAGGCATCAGGCTTCTGTTTCTAACCCCGAAGTTTCTCCACAGGAAGCGGGAACGGATATCTGAGACGGAAAAAGTCATCCCTCCAAAGCAGACAAGAGTGTGGCTGGGGTGTGACTCACTCACAGGGCAAGTGACCTGGTTTCTATTCCCAGAGAGGAAGCAATGGTGAGAAAACCAAAGTCAGTGAGAGCCCGTGGCAGGGCGCCATTCTTTAAATGGGGGACTATGAGAGCCTGTGCCAGGGCGCCGTTCTATAGATGGGGTCTCCCAGAGCCCGTGGCAGGGCACGGTTCTTTAGATGGGGGACTATGAGATCACGTGGCAGGGTGCCATCCTTTACCTAGGTAACTCTGGGGCTGTTTCTTTCAAAGCAGGGAAGCAAATAATACAGTCTGGCAGCCCCAGAAAGATGCCGCAGCCAGTGAGTCCTTGGGGATAGCTTCTGTCACACCCCTGCCTACTGAGCCAGCCTAAAGCTTCTCCAGGTTGTCTTTCAGCCACAGCTTTGAGGCCCCTCAGAAGAAACAGAGCAGGAAAGCCCAACTCCTGTGCCAAGCCTTGCGCTCTCTCATCCATAAAACTCTGAGAATTCCATGCCCTGCCACAACCACGTCATCCTTTATGCGTGCTTCGACAAAGGGGAGGATCAACTCAGAATGCAGTCGGCCTCCTGAAGGGACTTGAAGTCTAGAAGGTCATAGAATTAGGTACACACCCAGAGCCACGCAAGGCTGAACCCATCTACAATTTGGGGCCCTTTCTGCTCTGCTTCAGACTAAATACGGTCTTTGACTCTGACCTCTCCTCTTCCCAACGTGACCCTATTGTCCATCCAATCTGCTTCTCACATTCAGCATCCATAGTATCTCGGGCTCCTTCCTCTTGGAGCCCCCAGACGTCCAGTCCTGCAAAGGGTGCCGCCCTAACCTTGACAGCCACAATCAGGGCCTTCTCCCAGATCACCCCCAGGTGTTACTGCCCACTCACAGCCATGTCCTGCCTCCTTTCCAAACCAAATTCCTGCTTGTGTTTCAGGATTCACTTCACCATCTCCTCAACTGGAAGACTATTAGACACCTTCCCTCTCCACCTTCTAAGGTACCCCCATCACTCCAGGTATCTGTGCACCACCTCGCCTTGCCTCCTAGGAGTGGGCTTGGATTTCTGGAGGTCAGCATGAGCCTGCTGCCTGAGACAACTTTTACCATTGAAAACTGGGTCCAGAGAGTTTATGTATATGGTAAAGATTTTTCAGATTTTCCAAGTCATCATTTTTGCATCTGTGAAAAATAGTGATAGAATAGCACAATTATTGATAACAATATAACTCACCTATGAAATGGATGAAGGTTTGTCATATTCTAAGTACTGGGACTTAAGTGCTTATATCAGAAGTGCATTTCAGAAGCTGCAGAGAGCACTTTGACCAAATACGTCGAGATAAATATATCATATGCAAACTTTTCTTTTTCTTCTGTTTTATTTATTCTTGTGTGATGTGTATGTATGCTTGCCTTTGTGAGTTTATGTGTGCCACATGAAAGCAGGTGCCCACAGAGGCCAGAAGAGGGCCTCAGACTCTCTGAAGCTGGAGTTGCAGGCATTATTTATGAGCTGCCATGTGGATACTGGAAACTGAACCCGGGTCCTCTGCAAGAGCCCTAAGTGTTCTTAACCACTGAGTCATCCATCTCTCCAGCCCCTGGAGGTAGCCTTCCATTTAATACTCAAAATCTATGCACTAAAAATCTATGCAGAGAAAATTATCATCTATAAAACACAAGCAGTTAGCTCAAGAATTCTGCTCATCGAATTGTTTGCCTCTTTAAGAAACTGAAGACAATCTTAAGTCAATATCACTAAGAGATTAAAAATGAATATGATCAAGTGATGGAATCCATCTGGACATTAAAAATGATTTTGTAGTTAAGGAATAAGAGATAAATTACCTTTAATCAATTAAATGGGGAAAACTGATGCTCAGTCCAGGTACCCTGTCTGGCCTGGCTGACTTTGGTTTTAGGGTATCTGGAAGATAGAGGAAAAAAAATAAAAACAAAAGCTTATGAAACTAAACTGTTGACAGTGATTATCATTAGGCCCATGAGATTTAAGGTCACTTAACATTGTATTGGCTAATTGGAAAATAAATAAAGCAAATATTAGGAAATGATTGCCATAGCCATCATAGCAGGAGAAAATGGAGCATAAATTGGGCAGTAGTGACCATAGACAGTTCTCACAACTGCTGTTTCTAAATATTGGGAAGGAATGCAGAGCCTGCAGCTATTTCTGGCTGGGGCTGTGCTGTGCTATATCTTACTTTGTGTGGGAGGATGGGTGTGTGAACTCACAGGAATTTAGGAACCCAGATTCCCTCCATCTGTAACCTCCTCATCAGCACAGTGGCTAATGTCTACATGGCAACAGGAATTTCAAAAGTGAATTATTTCTTACTGTTGGTGAATCCAGTTTTCAAAACAGACAGGGACCGAATTACAGGTAGATAAACCCTTCCGCAACTCTTCATCCTTAACGAGCACAAGAAGCCTGCATGCACCCAAAGAAAGAATGAACTCTCCACATTTGGGGCCCATGGAGGTTTAAGATACCTTTCAGACAAATTGGGGAACAGAGAGAATCAACAGCCTTTCAAGAGGAGGCATAGCTTTATCCACAAGAAAACCTTGTGAAGACTCAGAGATGTGTGCTCTGGGGTTCCCACAGCTCCCAGAACTGACAATCAACTCTGTGCACATCCTGTGGACCCCATTCCAGCAGCCCACAACCCATTTCACTCAGGGGACACCAAACTCCTGAATGAGGCCAAGGTCACTAAAATAAGGGTCAGAATTATAGCTGCCCATCTCAGGCTGAACGAAGATTAAGCTAGATTGCTGAGGAAGGTAGTGAAGTTTCCACTGTACAAGAATGAGGACAAGTTGGATCCCCAAGACCCACATTTTTTAAAGCTTCAGCCATGGTGTTGTGAGTTTGTAATCCTAGCCCTGGGGTGGTGGTGGTGGATGATATCTGGGGGGCTCTGGCCAGACAGCCTAATTGATATGTTCCAGATCAGTGAGAGACGCCGTCTCTAAAGAACAAGGTGGATGGTGTCCTGAGGAGTGGTACCCAATGCTGAGTTCTGTTTTTCAAGCACATGTGTACCTAAATGCAAGCAAATACACACACACATGCACACACACACACACACACAAGCTAGAGCATCCATAAGCAAAATGTATGGAGGAATACTAGCCATAATTACAGACCTCTTTGTATGAGTGCCATCTGCACTTGCTTGCCCACAAAACCAATGAAAATATGCAAAAAAAATGGATTTCTAGAGGTTGCCACAGACACACAGGTGTATCATGACTTCAGAATTTGGACCCAAGGACAGGCATCCCAACGCAGTCTGTGTCCCCCTGTGGAATCCATCCTTGGCAGTCACCCAGATCTCTGGTCTCTGTCCCACCCTGCTCTTGTAGGATTTTCTTGCTGTTACCATCTACACGTGTAGTGTCCCTTAAAATAACACAAGTGTGCAGCACAGGCTGCCTGCAGAAGCAGATCCTTTGTGAAGAGATTGTATTGGGAGAACCCTGTATTCATCCTGACCAATTCATTGGTGGATTCAAAACTTTAAATTAGATAGTTGTAAGGTGGAGAGACAGCGGAAGGCAGAGATTTGGGGAACACCAGTCACTGGAGAGGGTGTCTCTGAAAGGTGCATCCTTGTGCCCCTTCTTCTTTCCTCTGCTCCCTGGCTGTCTTGAGTTCAGTATTCCTGTACCATACCGGATGTTCTGGCTCAGAAACAGAACCAAGTGAGCATGGCCAGAACCTTTGAGATTTTCCTCCTTCAGCTTGTTTCTCTCCGGTATTTGTCTCAAAAAGTCTGACTCACTCTTCCTCACCACTCCTGACTCTACACCCTCACTGGCCCCCACCCCCTTTTAGCTCTCCCCCTACTCCCTG
Source organism: Ellobius talpinus (assembly GCA_001685095.1). Classification (NCBI taxonomy): domain Eukaryota; kingdom Metazoa; phylum Chordata; class Mammalia; order Rodentia; family Cricetidae; genus Ellobius; species Ellobius talpinus. Next base: position 8,507 of record LOJH01035794.1, on the reverse strand, counting down.
TCCTGGCCCTCACACACCTCATGCTCTTCCTGTTCCGGGTGCACTCCCAGAGCTTCCTGTATTTGGAATCCTTCCCAAGCCCTTGTTCTTCAGGCAAGTGCGTTCACTCTTTCTCCTTTGCTCCATTTCCATAAGTAAGGCCCTTGGCCCTTGTTGCAATGTCAGGTATTTATAGCCTTAGTTCAGAGAGGCCACTTAGGTGCCAAACTTAAATACATAAGTTGAGACATTAAATTCCATTTTTAAATCTCCATTTTTAAAATGCTGTGTGCTGAACTCCTACTTACTTTTTGGAAAATGCCACAAGCCCCTATTCAAAGTCACCATGCATGTTCCAGACCCCCAGAGCCTTATTTTTTTTTCACATTGAAAGGCACGTTGTTGAGTCCCAAGCGTCTCCTTCTGAGGGAAGTAGATAATTCTCTACTGTCTGTGGAAGGCCGCTGTCTCAAGGCACTGCACAGATCCACAGACACACTAGGGCAGGATGCATTTCCTGCTCATATAAAAATAACAGGAATATGAAGTTCGGGGATGGGAGGGCAGCTCACTGGGTAGAATGCTGTACAGCATGAGGATCTAATTTCCATGCCCAGAACGCACAGGAAAGCTCGGTGTAACAGCACCTTCCAGTAATCTTATCACTGAGGGGCAGAGCCAGGCAGATCTCTGGAGCCTGCTAGCCAGCCAGTTTAGTTAAACTAATGAGCGTAAGGTTTAAGGTGAGACCATGTCTCAAAAATTAAGGTGGAAACAGAAGAGGGCATTCAACATGGATCTCTGGCTTCCATACTTGCACAAAGAACCACACACACCCATGCATGCACGCACACACACAAACACATCATCACCACCTCAACAACAACAGCAAAAAATATGTTCCTTAGTTATTGTTTATATTTGCCATGACCTGGAAGAGCTGAGATATCACAGCTGTTCATCATACACCCATTCTAGTATCTCCACAGTTTACTAGCTCTGGAACAGGGAGGGTCTTTTTTGTACATTATGGGACAGGGTTTATATCTGTTTTTGTAGGAGCTAGATGCATGCAAAGTAATACTATCCCCAGCTCTTTTCTGGACAAAGAGAGAGGAGAGAGCAGCAGAGCAAAGCAACCTTAGTGGCAGGACCAGGGTAGCAAGCTGCCCCAGTGCCAGCATTAAAGAGGTACCCCAAGTTCCCAAAGAGGTCCTGATGAATGATCGGCATCCCCCATGGCTACCTACAGTAAAGCACAGCAAACACACCACTAATGGTCCTAAACAGTTGATGCTGAAACGTTTAACTTGATTTGTTTTTTTTTCTTCCTGCAAGTAGACCTCCCCTAAGTTCTGCAATTATGGTGCAACAAATGCTAAAATTCCATTCCAGCGCATAACCTCAGCAGCAGGCTGCTGTGGTGGAAACTGCCTAGAGCAGGTTAGAATGATGGATAGAGACCCCTCCTCCTGCTGTGCACCTCTCACGGAATACAGAGCTACTTAGTCACAAAGCCGAAGCCCACATTTTTGCACACACGCATCTTTTCCGGGAGACCATAGCCCTATACTTTGAACATCTTCCTGTGAGTGACACTTTTGCCATTTGGGTTTTAGTTTCTTATTGGGATCTGGAGTTTATGCCAACAAGGTTTTGCTTTCCCTGCCCCTGCTCACCCAGGTTCTAGAGACTGAGCCTGGGACTCTGAACACACCAGGCGCGTACTCCACCAGTGAGCAAGATCCTACCACTCACCCCACCAATAACACCTTACTAAGTCCCTCCTAGTGGTAAAGAGAAGTTCACATAAACACATTCTGGCACAATGCCTTCCCAGTCCAGGATGCCTCACCTCCATTTCTCAGATGTCTGTATCAAAAACCCCAGTTCGGTTCTGAAACCTCAAACGTCATCTTGTCAAGGTGTGCCCTTTTACTCCCCATGAGGGAAATCCCCTTCATTGGTGAGCCTTGATTGTCAATTAACCTAAAGACCACCCCAGGGCCCTCCTGTACACCTTTCCACCTTTCTCTCACCTCTTACAGAGCTTGAATTCAGCTACTCAGTACATGGCTTCCACCAAAGCACATTTCCTCAAAACTCTTTACATTCAACCACTAATGTCCAAATAGGAAGTTTCCCTCTCTAAGCCAGGGTTTCTATTGCTGCAAGGAGACAGCATGGCCAAAGCGACTTGGGGAAGAGTTTATTAGACTTCAGTTTTTAAATCACTGCTCATCATGGAAGGAAGTTAGGATAGGGACTCAAGCAGGGCAGGGTCCTGGAGGTAGGAGCTGGTACAGAGACCATGGATGGGTGCCGCTAACTGGCCTGTCCTCATGGATTATTCAGCCTGCTTTCTTATGGGACCCAGGATCACCAGCCCAGAGATGGCCCCACCCACAATGGGCTGGTCTCTCCACCATCAATCACTAATTCAGAAATTGCCTTACAGAATTGCTTATAGCCTGATCTTAGAGAGGTATTTTCTTAATGGAGGCTCCCTCCTCTCAGATGGCTCTATTCTGAGCCAAGTTGAAATAAAACTAGCCAGTGCTACTGGCCTCTTGTAAACTCGACACACAAACACATCACTATAATGCCAACCTTTTTCTATTTCTCATTCATCTCCAAGATCCCACATTAAAAACATAAATAACATTAAGGGGCTGAAGAAGTGTCTCAGTGGATGGATAAGGACACTGGCTACCCTTACAGAGGACCCAGGTTCAATTCCTAGCACCCACAGGATGCTCACAACCCTCTGTAACTCCAGTTCGAAGGGATCTGACACCCCAACACAGATATACATACAGGCAAAACACCAACGCACATAAAATGAAAATAAATACATTTAAAAATATAAATAACTTTAAAAGTCCCACAGTCTTTACAAATTCAACACATTAAAAGTGCAGTCTTTTTACACTATCCCATATCTTTAAAACTCCAAAATCTCTTTTTAAAGTTCAAAATCTCTCAACTGTGGGCTCCTATTAAAAACAAAATGAATCTAAATACTTTCTTACATCAAGAGGGAAGAACCAGGGCATGGTCACAATCTGAACAAAGCAAAACAAAACCCCAAACACTTAAATAACTCAATATTCGATTACCTGGGATTCACTCACTATCTTCTGGGCTCCTCTGCAGTGTGTGGATCACTTCTCTGTCTCTCTCTGCAGCACACACAGCCTGTCTCTTAGATGCTATCTGGCTCCACTCCACTGCTGCAGCCATTCTTGGTGGTCATCCCACGACATTGCGATCACCAAAACTGCTGGGGTCCCTTGCTGCAACCGGGCTACACTTCACCAATAACCTCTGCTGAACTCTCTCTTCAGGGATTCCTGCCTTGATGCACAATGCCCAGCCTCAGCTGTTCTCCTTAACCCCTTCATGTCTGTAAACATTGAACTACTTGGGAGACTCTTACAGTACCAAGTACGGCTACCAGTGGGAGGTACAACCTTGGCCTCCTCTGGAACACAGCTTCTGTGCTCAGGCCCTGAAGAAGCAGTTCCCAGAAGATTTAGGCTCAACAATGCCGGCCTCTTCTTAACCATACCGTACCTCGATTCTCAACTCCAGCTGACCAGCATCAATTGCCCAAACAAAGGTTTTTCTTCAGTGATTCTAGTCTCTTTAGTTTGTTTGGTTTTTCAAGGCAGGGTTTCTCTATGTAGCCCTGGCTGTCCTGGAACTCACTCTGTAGACCAGGCTCAAACTCAGAGATCTGCCTGCCTCACTGTCCAGCTTGGTGGTTCTCTTGTTAATTGCAGCTGATTCTTCAGATGCCAGAGGTTCTTCACACAAAAGGCACAATTTGAGTCTTTGCTTCCCTCTGAACCTTCACAAGCCAGGCCTCGCCACCTGCAAAGCTCTCACAACATTCTTATCTTCCAATCTTCTAAAGAAGAGCTCTCTGAGCTCTCAAAGCTGAATGACTTTTGTAGCCCAAAGTTCCAAAGTCCTTCTACAATCCTTCCCAAAGTAACATGTTCGAGTCTGTCACAGCGATATCCCACTGTCCCGGTACAGACTTGTCCTAGTTAAGGCTTCTATTGCTGTGGTGAAATACCATAACCAGAGCAAGTTGGGGAGGAAAGGGTTTATTTGGTTTAAACTTCCAAATCACTGTTGATCATGGAAGGCAGTCAGGACAAGAACCCAAGCACAGCAGGATCCTAGAGGCAGGAGCTGATGCAGAGGCCATGGAGGGGTGGTGCTGCTTGCTGGCTTGCTCCCAAGGGCTTGCTCAACCACCTGCTTTCTTACAGAGTCCAGGACCACCAGCACAGGGGTGGTTCCACCCACACTGGTCTGGGTCCTCTCCCATCAATCACTAATTAAGAAAATGCCCTACAGGCTTACATACAGCCCCATCTTATAGAGGCATTTTCTTAATTGATGTCCCTACTGGATATTAAAATTCTTCATGGGAATACATAGGATTTCAAAGACTGTCACATCTAAACATTCTGGGGAAGTATTACCTTAAGCTCTGTGAAGAATTTTCCTTCGGGGTTCTTATCCCCACAGATGACACTTGAATTTGGCAAGTATCATTTATTTAATAGCGTTACTATAAACATACGGAGCATTATATGTAAATAGATGTGTCACCCAAATTCCTTTAGCATTTTATTCTTAGGTGATATGTATCAGAATATATTTTTTGTTTTGCCTTTTTTTTCTTTGTTTTTCATGATTATTTGGTACATTCTGGCCTTGTATCATCTCTTAGATCCTCTTATGTTAATATTATAACTACTTTAGCTTCCAAATTGAGTAATATGTGTGACTAATTCTGCCTTATTTATGTTTTATTGCATTTTAGTATGTGTAAGTGTGTATATGTGTGCGTGAGCACATGCCACGGTGTGCAGGTGGTAGCCAGAGGACAGCAGGTAGAAGTCAGTTTTCTCATCCCATGTGGGTTCTTGGGTTAAACTCGGGTAGTCAGGCTAGTAGGCAGGTTCATCCACTAAGTCATCTCGTCAGCCTGATTCTGCCTTTCTATTTCCATTATATTATATCAGTCTATAGCACTTTGATGTCTTTCTTACTTTCTTACTTTAATTGTATATATTTATTCTATTGTATTATGTAGCATGTGCATGTACTGTGGATATTCCGTTAAGCTAGAAGCTGTGGTTTGAATGAGAATAGCCCCAGAGGCTCATATGTTTGAATACCTGGTCCCCAGTTGGCTAGACTGTATAGAAAGGATGAGGTGTGGCCCTGTTTGAAAAGGTTACGTCACTGGGGGTGGGCTTTGAGGCTTCTAAGGGCTTCCATAACTTCTGGATGCTCTCTGCTACCTGCTCGCAGACCAAGATGTATGCTCTCAAGTGCCGTTCCAGCTACCTACCTTCATGCCTCCATCATGGATTCTAACCTAGAACCACAAGCTCCAAGAAGCCCTTCTTTCATAGCGTTTCACCCCAGGAATAGGAAAGTAATCAAGACACTGGTTGCTAGAAACACACTGATGGTGGTTCCTCATCACCACTGATTCTCAGACTGCACGCAGCCCAGGCAAAAATCCTAGGCTCCAGGGAAATTAATCCAAGGCCATTGTGAAGTTGCCCGTCCTTCAGATGCCCTTTATTTCTAGAACCACAGTAACTTTGACAGGGACAGTGTCCCTTCTGACTCAGTGGTTCAATGGAGTAACAGTTTTAACATCCAGTCGTGAAGTCTTCCAACAGCAAAATTACCCCCATTCATACCCAGGACTGAGCTCTGCCTTCACGGAGAATCTTCACATCACAGAACAACACCCTCTTATAGGTCTCATTCAGAGATTAGGGAACATTCCCGTGGAGGATGACACCATCACAGGAAAGTATCGAAAGGGAATCCGTTCCATTTGACTACAAGCCTGTCCTCCACCCAACATCTTGGACAGCTTCTGCAGGTCCGGACGCTTCCCAAAGTGATCCCAAGCTACTTCAGTCTATGACCAGGTAGGAAGCCTGTGACCAAATACATCTATGAGGAAGATCATAAAGCCAGCATCCCTTGCCCATAAAGTCTCAGGACTCAGATGGCACCTCTCAGTTTATGGTTTCGAGAGTCCAGAAGGACCACTGTAATAGACTACCCCAACATGGCCGGGGTGCAGACAGAGCTGCAGCCCAGCTTCCCCACCCTCATCTTGTATTTGCCCAAATGGTGACCGTCAGGGTGCCCCCTGTCCTTATAGTCTTTGTTTAGATTTCCAGTGGGCTTTCCTGTCAGGCTGGCACATACTTTTCACCCAATAGTTTGCAAAGAAATTTCTCATCCCTTCACAGCAGCCATCTCTCCCGAAGTAAAAGAAAAATCAAAAAGGAATTGGAAACTACTCTTCAGAATATTCCCATTGAAGTATTAACACAATCTATTAGGTCATATTATAGTCAATTGTGCAGAGGGAGAAAGCCTATTCAACAACATTATTTAATGGCGTTTTGGATGTGCGATTGGCTCGACATGATGATGAATGCAAGGACTGAGCAGTAAAGTGGTACAGAACGCAAACAACTCTCCCGCGATGTTTATTTCCCAGGCTTAAATGAGCTCAGAGCTCACGAGTGATTTGCCATGACACTGGAATCCAATTGGAGTCTGGGATTACTGTAACTGTTTTCGGCTTGGGTGATTTAATCAGCAAATCTTCAATAGTGTAATATGCGTGTACTGAACTGTCTCTAGGCTCGAGAGTCTGATTTATACCCAACGCTTGCAGGCAACCATTTGTGCAGAGTATACGAGCATCTGTCTGCCTGCATCTTTAGTGAGCAGATGCCCACGGAAATGTGTGAGGACAGTCAAGGTTCATGCTGTATATCACACACCCAAACAAAGAGGCAAACACACCAAGCAGGGAGGGCTTGGTGGTGTCGTTTGGGGATTGTTTTTAAATACTCAGAAAAATCATTCATTTAATTCGCCAACAGGTATATATATGAAATCCATGAAAAAGGGGGCTGGAAGAGAGGGAGAGAGAAAGAGGTGGCATGTGGGGGAGAGGCATGTGTCCCCCATAGACATAAGCGTGAAATCAGGGGACTGCAGTTAAAGAAGTAGTTGTGACATACGTTTGCTACCACAGAACACATGCAATAGTGGGCCTTGGAACACATTTTTAACCTCAGCCCCAAGGAATGAAGACAGCAAGATCCTGGGGGCTGCTGGACAGCCAGTCCAGCTACTCAGTGAGCTCTGGTTTCCATTAGAAAGCCTGGTTCAAAGAATAAAATGAAGTGTGATTGAAGAAGGGAGCCCCAAAATTGACCTCTGGCCTTCACACATGCGTATTCACACACACACACACACACACACACAAATTGGCCTCTGGCCTTCATACATGAGTATACACACACACACACACACACACACACACACACACACAAGACTGATATCTTCCCAATGAACACAGTGTGAAGAAAAATCCCTGTCCTCTTGGCATGTGAACTCTCTGGTTGCATACAGCACTCAAAATAATACAGATATTTACTCTTCCTGCTCCTGTCCCTGCTTCTCAGACTGTCTGCAAGCGGAGTGCCTTGCACTCCCAGCCTCAGAGGTCAGGTGTCAGTGTGTGAGAAAGAAAATAGTTGGCCTGCCTCCTGTCCTCAAGTTCTAAGAGGTAGCCACAGCATTGGAGATAAGAAGTCTCGGAGACTGCGCTGAATGAGAGGGGCTTTCTTGCTTCAGACCACCTCCAGCACAGGGATGGGAGATGTTCTGAGTTCTTAGAAAGCAGAGAGACAAGGTAGAGTCAAAGACGGAGACAGGGCCTGTCCCCTGACCTTGAGACAGAAAAGACCAGTCAGGTGATACCTCTGACATAGATCAAGAGAGATGGGCTTTGATCATTAGTCAACATGTCCTGTCCCTGCATTAGTCAGGGCCCCCTAGAGGAACAGAACGTTTATTAGAATGGTGTACAGGCTATAGCCCATCTAGTCCAACAATGGCTGTCTACCAACAGAAGGTTCAAGACTCCAGTGGTTGCTCAGCTATAATGCTGGGTGTCTCAGCTGGTCTTTGGTATACCCCAGAGTCCTGAAAAAGTGGGCTCTAATGCCATGAAGGAAAGGACTTGTCAGTGAAAGTAAGGGCAAGCCATCAAAGAGCGAAAGCTTCCTTCTCCCTGTCCTTTGCACCGGCTGCCAGCAGGTGTGGCCAGTAGACTAAAGGTGGGCGGGTCTTCCCACCTCGAAAGATCCAGACTAGAAAGTGGACTTTCCCACTCGGAATGACTTAATTAAGAAAAAGAAAAAATCCCTCATATTTGGGCCCAACATCTTGGGTTTTAATTAATTCCAGTTGCAACCAAGTTGACAACCAAGACTAACAATCCCAGGTCTCATGATAAACCACGAGGCAGGATGATCAACCCTGCATGGGTTATGATAGTAGAGTCTCAGGAGATGTCCCTTAGGAACAGCCAATGTTACATGACATCTATAACTAGACTTTTTGTTTAACTTGAATGAAAGCGATAATCCTACCCAGCTAAGATTAATCTT
>LOJH01035793.1:0-15679 GCA_001685095.1 Ellobius talpinus | reverse complement strand
TGCATAAGCTATAACAGATAAGGAAGAAATGAAAATAAAGACAAACCAAATAAAGCATGGTTAGGAACTCATTGATCAAGGAGAAGGCTAGTCAGACAGCGTGAGTCTGCTGACTGCCAAGGATCCGCCAGGAGCATCGCCCCGGGAAGCTCTTGCCCCTCACCTGACGCCGACTCCCACCATAGAGACATTCTGTCACACAGGTGCCRGYGTAGGCGTGGCAAAGGTCGAGTGTGTCTTTGGTACAGTAGCAGCTTTGGAAAATGAGAAGGAGAGAACTACAAGTTTAAGGCTAGCCTGGGCTACATAGCAAGTGTGAGGCTAGGCTAGTATATGGAGTGAGACCTTGTCCAGCCCAAGTGCCAAACAAGTCTCCCAATCCCCCAAACAAAGTCCCTTCCAGCAATTAGTTGGGTGTACTCTGCTGAGATCTTTGGGCTTCATGTGAAGACCAAGGTCATTCAATGAAGGATTCTAAATGGGGTGAAGAAAGTGAGCTGATTGGAAAGGAGCTCCTTCTATGCAAGTATGCATGATAGACTATAGATATTATCCAACAAGCAAACAACAACCAAACAAATGGGCCAGTTTGTCTTCTAACCCCTGGGAAAGTGAGTATATTAGAGGCAGAAGTTGCCTAGGTTTCTTATCTAGTGATCGGGCAGCGTGGGTGTGATAATTAATGTCAGAGAGAAGAGGAAGAAAGGAAGCCTCTGATACAGGCAGGCTGAGTCTGAGGGATCCTAGGATACACACATTGGGATGACCCAATAGTTTGAAATTAATAGAAACTAGCACTGATTGATACTCAGTACCAATAACTTCATATATTCTATCTTACAGACTCCTTTCAGTAATTATGATTTTACTCACAGATGGGAAAATTCAAGTTTAGAAAGTCTAAGTGTCTCGTCTAAGGAAGACAGCCAAAGGAGGCATCAAGTAATGTTTTTGAATATTAGTGTCACCAGGCACTGGCTGAGTCATTCATGGTGATATTTCTGTTTTTCTTTTAAAATGATAGAATGACTTTGAAAGCTGTTCTTGAGTACTAATCAAGACAGTGTCTGTCAGCCCTCTCCACGGCCACCAACCCATGCCAGACCTCTCCATGGCTACCGACCCATGCTCAGTCAATAGTAACTGCTATTCTTCTAAGTTTTAAACAGGTGATGAGGAGCCATGACTTTAAAATACAACAGAGAGTAAGATGGGCAAGGGAGGCAGCATAGCATGTGGGTTAGCAACACAAAGAGACAAGTCCAGGAGTTTAATAATTACGGGAACAGCAGAAAAAATTTCTTCCAGTCATGCATCTACTATTAATTTTACATTACAGAGAACAAATATCCATGGTATTAGTTTTCTTCACAATCAATCTCAGGGAAGTCTGTGAATGATGAATGCCAATACGATTGAAATGAAGCACCGATCATTTATAATTACTCAGAAATAACATTGCCTTGAAAAAGCCTTAACAGTTTCATCTTGGAGAGCATGAAAGCCTGCTGAACACTGACGATCAATGAGGGAATCTGACATGTAACAAAGGGGAGTGGCTCAAGCGTTGCATTTCCCTTTGTTACCCTTTGCTCCCCTTGCTCCATCTCACAGGGTCCCTTCTCAGAAGCAGAGTTCTTTAGGAACTCCCAAATCAAAAGAAACCATTGGATTTAAGTGGCCATGCTTCTTCTGGTGGAGTCCTTGGCATTGGGCAATTGCCCTGCCTTCTCCTTAACAAATGTTTTCATCTGTAAAATAGAAACATGTCTTTTTATTTTAAAAAAAGGCAATTTTCTTTATTCTTTATGTCTTTCACATCATGCCTCCAGATCCCACCTGTCTTCCTCTCCACTCAAAAAGAAACAAAATAAAATGTAAGAAAAACAGAGAAAGAAAAGAAAGAAAGAAAAAAGGAAAAAGGAAGAAGAGGAAAATCTTTTCCAGGAAGCTGCAGTGTGACACAATGAGTCATGCAGTAAACCCTTTATTTATATATTTTTACATGTAGTCATTCATTGCAAAGAATCTTTAGTCTGGATCATCTATGGTCTCTACTGCACCATAGATGCTGGAACCCTTCCTGTATATCCCATTGCTACCCTGTGTTGTGGAGACCCTGTATCCCCGGGTCCACAGGACTGCAACCCACTCCCTGTGCTCCAGCAGATTACAGATGGGGTGGATGTTGGGGTGGGCAAACATATAACCTTGGTTCCAGGATTGGTCATCTTGCCAGCTCTCCCCAGTCTTTGCTACCAGGGTGGGCTCTCCAGCATTGCTCTGGCTAGTAAACCCCTTGCAGCTATGAGAAAAGGGCGGGGCCAAGTCTCTGACTTTCACTTACTCAGGGTCAGTTCTCCCATGCATACACCTTCAAGGCCAGTTCTACTGTGTTGCCTAGGTGAGGTGTAGGGGCCACACTCCCAAGTGCTGTAGTTGATGAGGGACAGGGACAGCTCTCCTCCTCTATGACCTCAGGACCAGCTTTCCTACCAGCCTCAGGTGTTGATGGGGGCCTCTCTACTCTGCCTATGCCACTACAAGACAGATGAGTGGTGGGGACAGCTCTTCCAAGATCACAATATCTGGACTGGCCTACCCACAATTTCACCTTTTGTTTTTATATGAGAACCTTCTAGTTTCAAAATCATGGCAACTAGCTAATAAAAATCTACTATGGAATGAAGCCCCTATGAAAGCAGAATTTGATTTTCATCAACACTACCTTGCAACTGCTGTCTTTCACAGATCTTCAATTGATCACACTCATTGTGTATTCAGCCAGGCAACCCAAAAGCCAAGGACATTTTGGGCACAGTTTTTGGACCCAACTGAGTATGTGAGCTTGAGCTTGTACACATGTGTGTATTTGTACATTTGTGTGTAACTCAGCATTTCAGGGATTGAGAGACTCAAAGTACTCCTTGTTTTGTTTTTTGGTTTTCTGAGACTGGATTTCTCTGTGGCTTTGAAGCCTGTTCTGGAACTAGGTCTTGTAGACAAGGCTGGCCTCAAACTCACAGAGATCCGCCTGCCTCTGCCCCCCCTCCAGTGCTGGGATTAAAGGAGTGCACCCCCACTGCCCAGCTCTAAGTACTTTCTTTTAAAAGTAAGAAATTTAAACTTATAAAGAGCCAAATTTGCAGGGCAATGAGTGACACAGATGGTTCTAGAAGAGTCTATTCAAGGCCTTGCCTCACCCTGCCTGTCGAGTGCCTGATTCTGGAGGTTTCTGTGGTGATAGCATTATTGAGTTTAGAGGATGAGAGAACAATGAGCTGACAGCATTCATGGTGGATGTGATAAAAGTCAAAATGAGGCAATATTTAGTCATCTTGAGTGAGAAACATGGAATAATAACAAAACTAAAACCAAGGTGACCACCAGAAGGGGAGACTACTATGTGCTTATTCAGCTGTGTGCTCTGGACAAAGCCCTTTTCTAGTCTTGGGTGACCAGATGGACCCAAAACATTGATTTTAAGAGAAAAGCTCTTTGTCAGGAGCCGATTGAGAAAGGTAGTAATGAATGAAGTCTTGAAGCGCTAGATGGTTTTGACAGAAGAAAGGCATGGCCAGGACTGTAAGGTAAACTTCATGACAACCCACTCCCATCATTCTACATGACAGCATGGAGCTTTCTTTGTCAGCTTTCACAGCGAAAATCATGCCCTATCCACACTAGCATTTTCTGTGCTCAGAAGATTGGCATATAACAAAGCATAAATAAATGTTGAGCAGCTCTTCTTATATGAAACTTTATGAAACATAAACCCTGTGACATAGCCCATGCTGTGTTTCTGTCCAGGTAAGAATATTCTCTCTACAGTTAATGGATGCTCACTGTTGCTATCACAGATTGACTGGCTTGGGGGAATAATCTTTCTATAGTTAATACATGCTCACTGTTGGCACCACAGATTTGATTGATTGCAATGCCATGCAGGTGTCACCAGCATGTCATGTAACAGTAAGATCTTGCTGTTCCCTTCTGTGTACTAAGCCATCGGATATTAGAGATTCATAAAATATAAAATAAAACAGGTTTCTTTTTCCTCATGGTATCTGCTGGTGCCCGTGGGTCACTGGCCTTGCTCCCATGTTTTTGCTCTGGACAGGAGATCTTCTTTGGTGTTTTCCCCACAGTGAGAGTTCTAGGTTTTGAAGCAAAGGGTCTATGAAGCACAGAGTCATTCTTGTGACATGGGGGCCTGTCATGACCAAACTATGCCACCAAGATCGCTCCCCCCCAATCCCGCTGGGTTAGTAGCTGTCCCTCTGGTCAAAGAAGTTCCAAGAGCAGGGAAGTATATTCCTTTGATGGAAGTTTTAGTCAGTGAACTTTTAAACTCAAGAAGAGCATCTTCTAGAGCCTTTATGATGGCGATTTTATGGATCAGCTCACCTAGGTTACCCTGCTCAGTTATCTCTGGAGCAGAGGTCTAGACACTGCTGTGCAAGTGCTTGTAGGTTCAGCTACATCATAATGAGTCCGCTTTCACAGTAAAGGAGAGTCTTAGATAAAATGGTTGTCTCACCAGATCAGTTGGAGGTCTTAGGAATAAACATAAAAGTCTACTATAGAAGGTGAATTCTGTCCTAGGACTATAATCAAAAATCTGTCTCCATTTCTAGCCCAGTAGTTCTTAACCTTCCTAATGGTGTGACCCTTTAAATGGTTCCTCATTTGTGGTGACACCCAACATTATTTTTACTGCTGTTTCATAACTGTAATTTTGCTACTGTTACGAATTGTGATGTATATATGCAGGATATCTGATATGCAACCCCTGTGAAAGTGATGTTTAACTCTCAAAGGTGGTCTCAATGCACAGGCTGAAACCCACCATTCTAGATTTACAATCTTCCCAATAGTTTGTGGGATTTTCTGTTCCTTCTGAATCTCTATGTCTATATGTCTATTTGTATAGTTATGTATATCTATCTGTATTATATAATCTTAAAAAGGATGTATAATATGGTATGTATTTATGGGGTACCAAGTCACATTTTAATATAGGAACACATTGTATAATTTTTAAGTCAGGGAAAGCAGCTCTATTTCCTCAAACATTTACCACTTTTCATCATGTAAACATTCAAACTTCTTTTTTAAAGCTTTTTGAAACATATTTCATTATTATTATCTATAGTGCATGAAAAATTATTTTTCCTAGTTAAAATTTATTTATCATCAGCCTATGTTCATTTTGTTTGTATTTTCTCTACTCTCCAGTAACAGGTATTCCATTCTGTGCTTAGATCTAACAAACATTTTAAAGTTCTGCATCAGCGAGATAAAATAGTTGTTACTCTTATTTTCTTTGATTATTTTTTCTAAAATAATGCTTTGATTTCTATTGCTGCTGTCACAAAGAAGATCTCATCTTTTTAAGTCACTGGGTAGTGTTCCCCTGTGCATGCACGGTTTCTTCCACATTTCCTCCAGCTGCTGGGTAGGCACTGGTTTCATTTCGTTGTTATGGTGGGTGTGTGAGAACAGAAACAGAAATCTTCACCATCCATCCCATTGCTTTTGGCCGTATACCCAGTAGTGGGATTGCTGGCCGTATGTTGGTTTTATCTTATTTTACATTATTTTTTAAGAAGCCCCATTATTTGTCGTTTGTTGACTGTTTTTTTCTGGAGAGGCTTGGCTACAGTCTCATTGTTTTTGGTGTGCTATTTCTCCTGTGGTCCTTTTTCCCGCTGTAAGGCAGAAGTGAAGCGTAATGAAGGACACTTCTCTTGGAGCAGTAGCACTCACCTTTACAGGATGTCACTTTTCAGATCCCCAGGCAGACTCCTATAGGAACAGCAGAACGTAGAGCCATTAATTAATACATGGAAGAACTAAGCGAAACAACAGCAACAACAACAACAACACAGGTCTGAGCTGCAACCTAGTAGTGGGAACACAGAACAAACTGAAAACCCAAAAACCTAAATTCAGATTGAATAAACAAATTTTGACATATTTGACATATCGGTGCCCTAGCCTCCTTGCTCACCTTTCTTAGCACTTGACACAGTGTATGAAAACTAGGTTGAGTTGATACATTTATGGATTTCACCATTTTGCAGCCTTAATAATCTTCCAAGAGACCTGGTGCTTCGGGACAGAGCTGGAGGAGTGTTGAGACCCCTGAGACAAAACAAGATGGGCTTTAGCTCATTGCTACTGTTTTAAGTAAGCTCTCACTCTGTAATTCAGGGTGGCCTTGCAATCCTTCTGCCTCAGCCTTCTGAGCGTGGGAAATCTAGGTGTGAGCCAAAATACCAAGTGAAATGAAATTTTTAAATTATTATTATTTTTGTCTTTTGAGACAGGGTCTCTCTACATAGCCCTGGCTGTCCCGGAACACACAATGTACACCAGGCTGGCCTCAAGCTCACAGAGATTCTCCTGCCTCTGCCTCCCAACTGCTGGGACCAAAGGCATGTGACACCACACACATTCAGTTTTCAGGCAGCAAAAGGTCAAATGTTGCTGAAGCTCAGAGCATAGAGCAGAGGGTGTGGCCTGAGGCTAGGGGAGGGTGGCAAAACTGTCACATTCTACAGATTCAACAGGCATTTGTCTGTACCCAGCGGCAGCTGGAGAGATGAGACAGTAAAGGGTGTTAAGCGGGGGTGGGAAGTAATTTGTGAAGGGATGAATTAGTGTGTACAGATCTGCGAGTGTTAAAGATTTGAAAACTGTGCTAGGTACAGGGAGAGTTGAGGTTTTAATGATTCCATGCAGCCATCTTTAGTTTTAGAAAGTAATTTCTTTTCCAGTACAGAGTATACTGTGTGTGTGTGTGAATGTGTGTACATGTGAATGTGTGTATGTGTGTGTGTTGTGTGTGTGAGTGTGTCTATGTTGTGTATGTGTGGTTTGTGTGTGTCCACATGAAGATATCTCCCTATAGAGGTAATTCTTTGTTCATTTTGATCCATTTCCTTTAGTTGTTTCGTGATGAAACAAGTGATCATATGATTTATATGAAAGAAGATAATACCACTAGTTACAAACAAAACTACTTACTAAGCATAATAAAACTAAGCACAATAAAAAAGTTAAGAAAGTTCGGTAAATGAGAAAAGATTTTCCAGGGTAATGATATGATTTTAATTGGTAAAAATATAATAAAAGTTCATTGAAGTATAACTGACTAATAAAATGGTATATTTTAAAGGTAAACATTGGGAAATGATCACAACAGTCAAGTTCATCAACATGACCTATATTGTGTAAGGGTTCTTAGTTTCTTCAACACTTTCAATTTCATAAATACAATAAAGCAAAATATTGTACCCTGTTTATGACGGATAGTTGCATCATACACCGTTACAGCTAATCAAAATCCATTACACATGTATTTACTCTCTTTAAATGTTTTCATATATCATACAAATGTCTGATTGAACATTTCCACATCCATTATAGTATTATATTCCCATTCAATTTACTATTAAGATTTCTTAAATAGCTACAGTGTAACAGTAGCAATTGTACATTATAAATATCCCATCACCTCTCTGTAGCAATACATTTCTCATTTGCTTGCTAAGAGTTATGCAGTGCTTATTAAACATTGATTAATATTATAGCACATATCTGAAATACTGTTTTCTTGCCTGGAAGTAGGCGATACTTTAATCTGCATTATCTTGTCTTCACCATTCATTATATGCAATGCATATTGCATGTCACCAGATGGGGAGAATGAATTATTTCCAGGGAAAGCTTATTATGTGGAATGAGGTGTTCCAGGGTGAGTAGTGGGTCAGGGTTCTTTTCCATTTGGAAGCTCATGGACTCAGGGAGTCTTCAGCCCTACTTTGCCCTATTTTCACTATACATTTTCTGTATTACAAGTCTGTCTTTTGTCAGGGTGGGTACCATCCTCGTCAGTGTTTCCAGTCAGTGGCATATACCATTCTACTGTGAATGAAGCATCCACTGTAGCAAGTGAAACTCCTTGACAAGTTAGTGTGAAGCTGTTGGAACTACTTAATGTGTGATTATAAATTTAAATTGCAGGGTCCGTCATGGTAGGCACCACTAATTATGTAGTTCTTTTCCGTTTAGCACGGATTCAACCTGAGAACTGAAGCCCCGCCTCTCAAGTAATCATTACTTGTGTACTATCAGTGGGACTTTGTTTACTGTCTCTAACCACACCTAGAATGTCATGTTGGAAGTGAAACCACCTGACCAGAGTTGTCCTGGGGAAGGCCAGGACTGGGTCTGCCCAGGCTGATATTTGCCCTGTCACCCTTTCAATACTAAGTGACAAGTTTCATTCCCTTGTGCAGTGTTGTCTCCTGAACTCACTGAATTAACTGTGCTGTCACCTCCGTCTTTTCTTTCTGAACTGGTACATCTCAGAGCAGGCTGTCAATGTAGTATGGGCATGTGCTACATGGTGGAAAATCATGTTTTAAATGCATGCATATCTGATATGAGATTATTTATATGTGATTTTTTACACTATAATTACTTATCTTAATTCAAAGTTCAAATTTATTTATAATGAGCAACTAAGTGAAGGATTTTACTTCAATTAGTGGAATATTTTTAGTAAAGCAATCATCTTATTTATTTATAAAAAGGCCTGAAGAGGCATACATAATTTCCTGAGACAAATCCGAGGCTACAGGTAGACAGGTATCACCTTTTCTTTAGAGAAGGATAATGAAGGAGCATTCTGATTATGTTTAAATGGATTCTCAATTTTATAGGTCCTGAAAATAGTAATGGCCCTCGAATTAAAAGACACATTAACCCTCTATTGACTGTAATGTCTTCTGTCTCCTGGAAGTAGGGATTATTTCTTTATACCATATGGGACTTATTACCCTGAGGGAAGGTTAATAAGCCCTCTTCCAGACCCAGTTTGCCATGGAGTCTTGTTAAATTTTAGGACTAATAGGAAGTGGATTGAGCTAATAAAAAGACACCTTAACAGTTAAAAAATCTTGATGAAGAACTTTTAAAAGCATCTAAAGAATAACTGTAACCATTAACTGTGGAATTCATAATGGTCTTGATTTTAAATATGTAACTTATTTGTGCTGATGATTTGCATATGCTCCAGACTCATCTGAATTAGCCTCTCGATGAACTGTTTGGGACAGTGTGCATGGTAACCAGCAGAACCAGCAGTTATGAAATTGCTTGTCAGTTAGTGCCAAGTGCAGGCAATTAACTTTCTAAGACACTCCTATTGTTGGGTGAAAATAGACTGGATAAATATATACCGTGTCACACAGTATGACAGATGCTCACTAGGCTTCTGATTTCAAACATGATACTAGAAGAGGCAGAGTTTCTTGACAAATATAACCCCAAAGTGACATTTACATAAGACCAATTCATTTCATAACAGTGATGACTCACTTTGAGAAAGGATGTATTCTAACAAACTTAGAGAGGATTTTGAGAGCTGACTAGGGCTGCAAACTCAGGTAGTTTGACATTGTTTTCCAGGACTCTTGAGAAAGTGCAATCTAAGGCTCGAGAAGCCCAGGCGTTTTCTGTGGCTATTTGTGGAAGCCTGGGGAGCTGAGAGAGGAGAAATGTCATTTCTACAACTCCCTCATCGTGGGTTGCTTGGTGCAAGCAGCATGATAGGAATGTAAGGAAAACGGGAAAAAGAGTTTCTTATTTTTTTAATGAAAACAAAAAATATCGGATGTGTTTCATTAAAAGGTTAACAAAATTAACATTGCAAAAATCCCATGACCATCTCTTCGCAGAGTGACAGATTTTTTTTAAAAAAAATACTTTATTGTTTAATATGTATGAGTGTTCTATCTGCATATATGCCTGCAGGCCAGAAGAGGGCATCAGATTCCATTACAGATGGTTGTGAGCCACCACATGGCTGCTGGGAATTGAGAGCAGGACCTCTGGAAGAGCAGCCAGTGCTTTTAATTCCTGAGCCATCGCTCCATCCTGAGTGACAGATTTTTTAAATTAAAAAGTTGAATCACAGATAATGTTCTTCTTAATAACTTTATTAGTTTAGTTGTGTGGAAACTAAGTCTGTTCATTTTCTTCTTGAAATAGATGTTTATTTTATGTGTATGTGTGTTGAGCCTGCATGTATGCATGTGCACCATGAACATATGATGCCCACAGTGCCAGAAGAGATCACTGGATCCCCTGAAACTGGGTTACAGTTGTTTGTGAGCTGCATTGTGGGTGCTGGGAGATAGACCCAGGCTCTCTGCAAGAGCAGCAAGTGCTTTTTATTTTTATGTGTATGGGTGCTTTGACTGCATATATCCTGTGTACACTTGTGGGCCTGTAGAAGAAGCCCAGACAAGGCATCAGATTGAGTTCTTTCTTAGTAGCTGAGTCATCTCCCCAGCTCCCCTACAGCTATTGCTTGAGCTACTACATTTTCCTCTGAAAAGCAGTGGCTAAAGGTTGGTGCTGTGTATGGTATGGTTTGGAACAGAGATAGCTTTGGGCAGGTCACACACTGTTCGGTTTTCCTTATCTTTATAATGCAGCCAACAGTACCTGCTCTACCTTTGCTCCAAGGCTGGTATATCAAATGTGTTGAGATCTATATAGAGAACTGGTGATCAATGGTGGACTGGAGAATTCTAATCAGAATTTCATTGAACCTGATTTTAGCCTGAAAAATTGCAGTGAATTTCTTCATATATTCCTTTTTTCCATTACTTGATTTTTTCCCCGAGACCCACCATGCCTACCAAATATTGCCTCAAAGAAGGACTTAGCAGTTATGACATCCGAGAAGCTAATGATCTCATGTTCGTGGTGTGTTCTTCAGTCTTCCCTGTTCTATGTTATTTCTCTTTTTATTGTTGTTTGCCCCACATTATAAAACACCTTTGAGGCGAATTTACAAACAGAAAAAAAATCAATAGTCCAATATTTGTAGAGAAGTGGCTGGTGATAATACTACTTCAGTAGCGGAAAAGCCAGGCTGCAGGTATATTCCAGCTCTGAGGCCACTTACACAGGACAAGTTCACAATCAGAAAAAATAGCACAAGTCAAGGGGAAAAACACTTGTCTCCAAATCTTGAGATTCAACAATGCAGCCTGTGTGACAGTAGAGTGATTGTGGCAGAAGAAAGGGACCTGGCCACCTTTTGTTCTGCCTTCCTTACTGGTTGTTGAGTCATTCCCAGGACAGCAGCATGAGTGGCAAGTGGCCCTGAGAGCAGCGTCACGTGAGCTCCGCCAAGGGCGCCTTAGGTGCGGGGGCCCAGGGCAGCCCCCATTTGCTGTCCTCACAGTTCTGTCATTCACTCCTGTTTTACAGACTAGGGAGCAAGGCGTGGGGAGATGAAATGACCTCTCAAAAATATGTCGTTGGTAAGTAGAGCTGGCAGGAATATGCGGCTAGGCTGGTCTGATTCCAAAAACCCAGGCAATTCAAAGCTCTCTGCTGCATCATCAGCCCCTGAAAGCTGTTAGGGCCTTTTTATTTATAGTGCAAGATACTACCTTCAGTGCAGCTTAGTGGGGTCCAAGTTCCATGCATCATTTCAGATTTATTTCCTTTTTATTTTTCCTATGGGAATAACAAGAAGAAAGAAAAAAGGAAGAAAAGGGGGAAGGAAGGAAAAAGGAGGGAAAGGGGGAATGAATGAAACATTCACTAAGTGGAGTTAGTTTTTGAGGGTCTCAGTCCTTATTTATCAACAAGACTATCACAGTTTTATCTCAAAACCTTGTCTTTTTTTCTTTCTGAAACCATCTCTAGATGATGTTTGGTGACCGCCTTTTGGCACATTTCCCAGACACTTTAAGGCCACTCCCAATGAGTACTAACAAACCTGTGTGAAGACATAGCCCATTTATTATTCGTGGCCAGCATTACATAGAGTTAAAGTTTTGGAAACTGCACCAAACCCGTCGAGTTGGGCCTGAAAGTAGCTGAATTTCCATTTTGCTTGCTTCTTGCTGAGCCTTCAAATTATAAAGTGAAGCAAAGCCAAAAGATTAATACAATGAAAACAAAGATTGGGAAATTAAATGACACGATGCAATTTTCTGCCTCATCGGGCTGGCACCAATAATATGCAGAGGAAAGCCTGCTTAGCATCGGTGAGCTGCTGTATAAATGCAGGCCTATCACTCTCCTTCTCGAGGGAGACTATTTTCTTGAATCATACAGCCATTGACTCTTCCAATTACCAGAACCCCCATGCACACTCCAGCTTTATCTGTTTTTTTAACTCGCTACTCTGTGCTGCATTGCATTATTATTAACATTTACACAGGTACATGCGTTCACGCTATCTGAAATATTTCAGTGATAGCTTCAGGGCATACATAAAATCCTGGAGCCTGCTGCCATGTTCCTAATTAAATAACAATAATATTTTAGAAAATGGATCTTTATGGGTGGTTGAAGGCCACGATGGGTTACCTTTAAATCACACCTATTGGAAGAGCATTAGCTCATGGTTGATGCCTGGCTTCTGTGCTCCTATTGACACGCCACCCAGCATGTATCACGGCTGGTCATTGTCAAAATTCATTCAAAAGTGATTTGGGTGATAAGAAGTGGCTCTAAGCCACTCCTAATGCTATTTGAAATTGCTTCTTTCACAGCTGTAGTCAAAGACTGTCACATCTATACTACCCAAATTTTCTAGGTGAGTCTGAAGTCCTCTGGAGAATTAAATTGTGCATTAACTTTCAATTGTCTCTCTAAATCTTCCAGACAACCTGACACAGTCCGTACCAATTGATCTCCTGTGGAGTGTGGAGTGGCATGCTTGAGCTGAAGGTGGCAGGGAAGAGAATGCTGCAGGTCCCCAGGTCCCAGTAGCACGATAATTCTCTCTGATATCCCTTCTGGGTCACTTGCAGACTCTGAACAGGAACCATGAGAATGGTCATTGAATTAACCAGCTTTCTGTCACTGTAACAAGTACGTGAGGTGTGTTTTCAGGACATTTGGCTCACAGTTCTGGTGCTTTCAGCCCTCACCAAGCAGACCTGTTACTTTTCTCTGGTGGTAGGAGGTGGGCAGGACACCATGGCAAGAATGCAAGGTGTAGCCAAGCTGGCCATCTCGAGGCTGTAAGTGGAAACAGAAAGGAAAAGACAAGGTCAGAGTTCTACAGTCAATGTCTAAGGTGCACTCCCAATGACATAACCTTCCCCAATAATCCCAAGCCCTTAAAGTTTCTGTGTCCTCTCAATAGCAGCATAGAGATGATGTTCCAGATGCAAACTGCAGCGGTCACAGGTGTGCCTTCTCTAAGACTTGCAGCCTTCAAGAAAATGTTTGCTTATTGTTTTGAAGACAACTGTTTTGTAAGGGGAAGTATGCACCGTTATTTACTTTTGTTCGCTCTGGAATAATTGAAGTCAAGTTGTGCAAAGGAAATATCTACTACCGAGGCGAGGCTGCAATCAGCTCTTCAGTCAGGGACTAGGGGACTCCATCCACCTTTTGTTCTGCTCTGCAGCTTTCTACATAAGCTTAGTTTTAGAAATCAATTTCAGTATCTGGCCTGGTGGCGCATGCCTCTAACCCCAGCACTCAGAGGCTGAGTCTGGAGACTTGCTAGTTGGAGGCCAGGTTAAGATCAATTGAGTTCCAGTGGGCAGCATAGGCTGCAGAGAGAGACCCTGTCTCGGAAAACAACAATAAAATAAGAAACCAGTCAGATTTTGTTTTTCTCTTCTATGATTGGTCAAGTATCTCAGAAGATAATTGACTTTTGGATCTCTCATTTAACAACAACAACAACAACAAAAATGTGTAAAATGCTTAGGTCGGTCTCTCTTTTGAGGTATCTTCTTAAATTTTTTCTTTAATTAATTAATTAATTCCCAACCTGGTCATATTTTCTCCTCCCTCCTCTCCTCCCAGTCCCTCCCCCAACCATGCTCTCTTCCCCACCTGCCATCCACTCCTCCTCTTTCTATTCAGCAGAGGGCAGGCCTCCCACGAATATCAGTCAGCCATGGTGGTACCTCCTTCCCACTGAGGTTGGACAAGCCAACCCAGAAGGAGGAAAGGGTCCCAAAAGCAGATTAGTTGGTTCTGTGTGTTTAGTTTAAGACAAAAAAAAATAAAACTTAAAAAAATGACATCCTTCCTGATGATTAGACACAGGTTTTCTGGCCTATGAATGGACCTTACAATTTTCTCTACCTAATATTTTAGAGATTCTTGATGCTTTCATTATTTTTTGGTGGAAGAAAAGAGGAAAGATATGCAGAACCAAAATAGGCAGATTAAATGCATGTCTTCTCAGGAGAAGAACACCACTAATGTTTGAGTCTTCATATAGTCTGTGGTTGCTGAACTGAATTATAAAATATATTATGAAGGATAAAAGAGTCTATAAGATTCCAGAAATCTAAAGATTTCTACAGGGAACAAGTTTGTTCACATAAAAAATGATATTGTGAAGAGAAAGAAAACAGAATATTTCATAACTTTCTAGAACATCTCTACCGATGTTCTCTGAATGTTTCTAAAATGGTTTTTGTGGGCCTAATGGTAGAAATTGCTCCAATTCCCTTGGCTACCATCTAAGTTTTTGCTAGGTTATTTGTCTCTGGGGCCTATAACCTGACATGGCTGTGTCTATTCTCAGCCATGCATGAGTGACTTCCACTGAGATATTTTTCTATAATATGTGGGCTTTTCCATTTCTATGACAGTGGTGACATTATCAGAACTATTCTCTTTGGACATGTAGAGCTACTGGTAGAACCTAAAATTTGCAGGAGTAATATTTATGGAAATGAGAATGTATTTTGATAATGATTTGCAAATGACCCAGTGAAATCAACACTTGCTTTTGGTGCGTAATATAAGTGGCGGAGCAAGATAGGATGGTTTTCTTCTACTTCACACTCCATTCAGTGGCAGAAATGGGGCTGGCTCTGCAAAAGTACAACTCTTCAAGTCTGTAACTCCTGGAACCCCAAGGCCTGACTCCCCTAAGAAGGTTAGATAGTTTGTAAAGTTTCCACTTCTACATCAGGCAGGCCATCAATCACTGAAGGGTTAAAGATGCTCTTAGGACAAGGAAGAGGGGTCATTTGGAGGCCATTTTCCCCACTGTCAGCAGTCCTGCCTGGCAGATTGAGTCACACCAGCCTTTATTAGATGATGCATAATTTGGTGATAAATCGGTTTAGCTCTGCCTATTATAAGTCAGGCCTGAGCTTTCACAGGGGTCAGTGAGCAGACACCGTGGCTGTCTCATGTCATTAGTTTTCAGCCTGCTGCCATGTGTAAAAACCACCCAGCACATGTCTTTCATTAGTGCCCACAATGCATGCTTTGTGTGTGACCATCCTTAGACGGTAAAAGCCGATTTAGACCACTCCTACCTTGCTTTTAGGCCAGCAGACTCCATCAGACCCACGTGTGTGCAACGCTAAGCTTCCGTGCTGGAGTCAGACTTATTTCCCATTTGCGTCACGTTCTGCCTTGTGTATCCAGGCTATGGGTTCTGTCTCTGAAGTTAATAGGTGCTGAGCATTGGGTAAAGCCCTTACTCCCTACTGGACAGCAGAAAGCTGTTACAACCTCACATCCTTTATTAAACTTTCTTTTTCTAAGTGGAAGACAGTGAGTTGCAATGTGATACAAAACTGTAAATAAATTAACAAAGTAATGATGGAGGAGGGTCATCTGTCTATGTGTTACTTTCATTGGTTAATAA
>LOJH01035792.1:0-11124 GCA_001685095.1 Ellobius talpinus | reverse complement strand
GAAAGAAAGAAAGAAAGAAAGAAAGAAAGAAAGAAAGAAAGAAAGAAAGGGTGATGAGTGGGGGGTGGAGCAATATGAGCAGCCGTGCTGGTGCTGAAACACTGTGGTTCTTGAGCAGTTCAGTCAAAAAGTCCTGAAGTTACCGCCTGTTACTTTTGCACGTGCGTGAAACACTCTATCATGAATTGGTGGCCCTGTTGGCAGCCTGGTTTAGGAAGCAAGACTGGAACATGGAGCTACACCTCTGGTCTTTGATCTGAGATCTGGGATGGAGTCTCCTTTTCTAGTGTCTGGAGGAGGTGCCGTGACTGTGAGCTCATGTGACCTGCTCATCACGATGCAGTTTCTCAACTCACATGAGGAGCTGGCTAGTATGACCTCTGACCTCACACAAGGTATCAGAATCTCTCCCACAGGCAGCATCCCAGTGGCCCTTCCCCAGGCCCGCCGCTATCCCTGAGTCACTAGAACCTAGCCCAGTTAAATATTTTAGGGATCCCACCCCAAGGATTCTGTTGATATATGTGTTCACCAAATATGAGTTTCAAGTGATTGTCCTTTTAATTTATAATTGCTCCAAATTAAAAAGTAGCCAGACGATATATGAAAAAGATCTAAATATATGAACAATCTTTGCCCACGTCTACTCCTCCATCCCCCAGCATCAACTATCTTCGAGGGAGCAGGCTTGGTACTAGCTTCCCTATCACCAAGGGTTTTCTGCAGACTGGGCACCTCCATATGCATCTTTACCCTCGTAGTGTCTCCTTTAGGGGATATAAGACCCTGGGGCTTTAGGCAGGAAAAGGGACCATGGCTGTGTCACAGGTCTGACCTATAGAGAGCCCCGCAGGCCACATCTGTAGTCCACTGGTGCATAGCCAATTTGCTTCCAATCATCAGCCAACAGCCTTTGCAGGTGTGTGAGATAGTTAAGCTATAAATTCCCAAACTGAAAGGGGCAGGCTGGCAGCATGCCAATGGGAAGGGGAATCGCTCTAACCCCCACCCCCAAATCGGGGGGGGCAGCAGGAAGAATTGTATTATTAGAAACCCAACACCCCGGAAAGGAACTGAAAACATACAAAGAAAGCATTTATTAATTGTTCCCCCCCCACACACACAAAATCTACTGAATCTCAGGATGGTCAGAAGGGTCCATGGTTTCGTGAGCTGGGGCTGCTTCCTCTCCACTCTCTCTCTGGGGACACAGTGGGTGCTCTGTAAGATATGGGGGCACACAGCCTGGGGCACTATGACTGAAGACAGCAGGATGCTCACAGGTGTCAATGGTTGTAGTGTTCTGAGGTGACGCCCCTGCCCCTTGAATCAGTCACCACAAATAGCTCGCTCCAACTTCTGTCGCTGTCTGAGTTGGGATATAACTGAGTCTAAAAGCCAGCGGCCCATCACTCCCACTGCCTCTTCTTGCTCCTGTCAAATGCGGTTTTCTGGCCGCTGTCATCAGTTGTGGGAAGGGCTGGAGGGCAGCTGAATTACTGGACGCTGTGTGACACTGTGCTAGCTGGTTATGCATTAACCTTTCTCATCTTCTCCGACCTCGGGAGACTCTGTTGTTACCCAGGGCAACAAGGCACCAGGGGAACGTGACGGTTAAGCTTTTGTTCATGTCTGACGGTAGCATAAGCAAGAGTCTAGACAGGACAGACAAGGTACCCATGGTGCCTCATTTTCCCAGCGGAGCACAGACCCAGAATTGTCTCTGCTGAAAACCTTTAACAAAAGGCTCCAGATGACGGATGGGAGCCAGGAGAAGGCAGAGGGAGAGGGCTACAGTGGAATAGTACCAGCTGGAATCCGAGAGGGGAAAGCACCCCAAGTTCCCCCAAATCAGAGGGGTCTCAGAATGGACTGGGACACAGTCACTTTGGCTATGGATGCAGGCATGTTGCTGCAAGGCTGTGGGGTCAGAGGTCTTGACTGCAGGCCTCTCCAGGTCCGCCTGGTCTGGCAGTGCACAAGGCTGGACAGGCTAACAGCCTCCCTGGGAGGCCTGATGGCTAAAGCTCTGTCAGTTCTAAGGTCATGAGCCCGGAGCTGGCTTCCTAATGACAATGAAGATTTTAGCACTTAAGGGAATGGGCTCTGGCTACAGTGTGGCTCTCCCAACCCACTGGAGGTCCCTCAAGCAGAAAGAAACTGTGAGTCATTCCCCCGGCTAGTCACACCAGGCTAGTCACACCATGCCCCTTGACAGTTAGGATTCAAGAGAGCTGCCAGGAGGGGAGGAGCTGGGCCACATCCGAGACTCCTGAGTGCTGGCCCAGCATGGGAGCCACCCAGCATGTCCCCATGTCCCCACCCTGGAGCAGAGGCAGTGCTGGATACAGATAACACACCCCACTGCTGTGCCTTTCAAACATCACACACCCATGTATGTGGTGAGAGCCAGCTGCCATATATGGCCTGGACAAATGAGGCATCCACTCTTTCCTTGGTCAGTTTGCTCCAGCCAATCTTTCTCACTTCGTGGGAAGCAGAGATTCCCAAGACGCACAGAGGTGTCCAGGGTCAGACAGAGTGAACAAGCATAAGATGAGCTTTGACTGACTCATTTGACCCCAAATCATTGACCCTGCCATGATGCTTGTGGGGCAGGCTTAGTGGCATCTGTCTTGCTGAAAGCCCAGAGAATTGCCTTGAATCTGTCACAGCTGTTGTTGGCAAAAGAGTGGCTACCTCGGGGCATGTCCCTGTGTCCTGTGGGTGGACCCTGCCTCTCACTGCCTCCCTCTCTCGCAGGTCAACATTGTCATCCTGGTAGCTGTGACGAGGGTCATTTCCCACGTCAGCACCGACAATTACAAGATACATGGGGACCCTAGTGCCTTCAAGTAAGTTGACCCCAAGTGTCCACACCACACTGCACTGCCCATAGGGGCTACTTGAGGCTTCACAAGGGACAAGGTTGGTTCCTGGGACCAGCACCTGAGTCTTCACCTGGCTCTGCATTCTCAAGACCTACATGGCCAATCTTGGTTGGTTTGGGTCCTGCACCTTACTCCTGGTGACTCAGGATGAAATCTTTTTTTTAAGACTTATTTATTATGTATACAACATTCTGCCTCCATGAGGGCCCCAGATCTCATTACTGATGGTTGTGAGCCACCATGTGGGTGCTAGGAATTGAACTCAGGACCTTTGGAAGAACAGCCAGTGCTCTTAACCCCTGAGCCATCTCTCTAGCCCATCAAGATGAGATCTTAATGCATCCATATGAAGGTGTCCTCTGGGGACTTCTCCAGTCAGAATCAGAGACAGCTGGAGGGAGGGGAAACGAAGATTCTAGAGATGGAAATTTGACTTCTAGTTCCTGCAGCAATGGGCCCCTCTGCCCTTCACTTCCTTCACAGTGGAAAGGGACTATCAGCACCTTCTTTTTGGGATGCCATGTGAGGGAATATTCTAGAAAGCAGTGTTCCACGCACACCCGGCTACCACTGAAGGAGAAGGAGTCTTTGGAAGTACCCCACTTCCCATGGAACTGACATGCCAATTGAGGTTGCCTGGGTTCCTGGTGTTTATCTACTGGGGCCTGCCAATGGCAAACATCAGAAAAACCTACAGCAACTGGATGGGGCAGGAGACACAGTGACCGCAAAGTCCTGAGCCTATAAGATACCCCATACACGGAGATATAGCCTCCTGGGCTCAGTTCCCATTTTGTGTCTCTCCTTTGAATGGGCTTCATGCCCAAATCCACACTCCCTCTGCAACACCCAGAGGCAGAACAGCAGTGGCCAGTGTCCTCTTTGGGAGAGTGTCTTCCTTCCTGTATGGGGGGGACGGGACACTATGGTGATCATGGCCAGGCCTTGTACCCAGTGGAATGGGATTTACTCCCAGGACTCATGGACCCAAGACTCATAGTCCTCCTTGACCATAGGGAACTGTCAGCATCCTGAACCCTAAGGATCACGGCTGAGAGCCCCCTCACAGGTGGTTTGGGAGCTCCTGCAATAACAACTGGGGTGCCAGGCTACTGGTATCTTGGAAGCCACTTTAAAAAACAGTGTGTTGAGCAAAAAAACTATGAACAGGCAACAGCAAATCAATGAGATAATTATTCTAACCCTATAAATTAACTTGACAAGTGGCAGCTCTCTTGGGCTTTTTCTGCCCCTGGAACCTTAGGCTGTGCCTGAATGAGGAAGTACATTCATGTGCGTCAAGAGCATTTTCCCTCCTCTTCCCCCTGAGGGGTAGGGGATCCTGGGTCTGTCCCCTCCCCACTGTGGTCTGACCAGGACGGGGGCTGTTCTTTCTCACTCCACCTTCAGCCCTAAGGTCTTCAGTGGTCAGGGTCACCATCCTGTACCCAGCTCTCATACCCAGCCCAGGTTTTTGCTCCTATCTTAGCCTGGCCCCTGTAGGACCAAGGTTGGCACTGTGCCCAGGACATATGTACTTCTACCATTCCTGTTTTACCCACCATCTCTCCCAGAGCTCAGCTAGGAGGTCCCTTCACACCTACCTCTCTCTGCAGAAGCAGCACCAAATGCTGTCCCTTTCTGGGCTCCATGAAGCTTCAGGTATAAGTGTACTCTGGGAAGGCAGATTGGTGTTTACAGATCTACAATGACAAGCACCATGCCCTCAAGTGTCCACAGACAACCCAATCTCATTCCCCACTGAGCCATTTCTTCTCCCAGCAGACTTGGTACCCCAAAGTCCTCCTGGTCTAGTCTGCCTGCCCACTGCTAACATGAATGCCACCACCCTTGTTCCAGGTTGACAGCCAAGGCTGTTGCTGTGTTGCTACCCATCCTGGGAACCTCATGGGTGTTTGGGGTGCTTGCTGTCAGTGACCGGGCCCTGGTCTTCCAATACATGTTTGCTGTTCTCAACTCCTTGCAGGTAAGGGGAGCCTGCAGGCCAACAGGTTGGCAGCATGGTCTGCTCCCATCATCCCTGCCGGGTGTGAACACCAAGGTGCAGTTAAGGCAGTCTGGTGTCCTCTGCTTGGAAGTTGGGGTGGCAATCAGGGTCTTAGGCTGAATTGAGCCATCTGGAAATCTCCCCTTCTCTGGGGTTGCAATCCTTAGGCTCCAGGTCACAGTGACCCCTACAGTGACGTGTGCTCATGTCACCGTCAGAACTGAGTGTTAGGGGGACCTTGTGTCATGTGTGGCTCTGACGCTCTCTCCCCTTCCTTTCCAGGGCCTTTTCATCTTCCTTTTTCACTGTGTCCTAAACTCAGAGGTACGTCTATCCCACCCACTCACAGCTCCAAGTGGCTTCTCACTTCCATGAGGGCACAGAGAAGGGCAGTGTTGTCTAGGGTGATACAACCCTTGTCAGGCTCTCCTTAGGAACCACTGACTCTGATGTCGCTACTGTACCAACTTTGATGCCCTTCCCTTGCGTGGGGTGCTTGGGGCTCAGGACAGAGCAAGTCTCTAGAGGCTGTTGACAATGACTCCTGAGAATTTGCTATGCCAACCTCTGGAGTTCCCTCTAAGGCTCCTTCTTCTGCCTTTGAAGGTGAGAGCCGCCTTCAAGCACAAGACCAAGGTGTGGTCCCTCACGAGCAGCTCTGGCCGTACCACAAGCACAAAGCCCTTCAGTTCCGATATTGTGAGTACGATGGGACAGGTCTTCCTGAGCCTCTTCCCTGGCTTTACTAAACTGATTCCATATGCCTTCCTCCTCCCCCTCACCATCCTCAGGGTCCATGTTAGTGTGGCTGTTACCTGAACCAGCAAACCTGGACATCAACCTGGCTGCAAGCCTGCTTTGCAGACGGATATAGCCTCTGCTTAACGGAGGATGCACGCTGCTTGCATGCCATTGTTTACATGCAGAGCTCCACCCACAGCGCCCTCTTCTCCAGGCCCCTGGAAGGGTATAGA
This sequence comes from Ellobius talpinus, assembly GCA_001685095.1. Classification (NCBI taxonomy): domain Eukaryota; kingdom Metazoa; phylum Chordata; class Mammalia; order Rodentia; family Cricetidae; genus Ellobius; species Ellobius talpinus. The sequence continues at coordinate 5,251 of LOJH01035792.1, read as the reverse complement.
TGCGGTCCACTTCTCTGCCATTTACTAACCCCTTGCAGTTCTCAACCTCCCTAATACTGCGACCCTTTAATGCAGTTCCTCATGTTGTGACCACCCCCGTAGCCATAAAATTATTTTCCTTGCTGCTTTGTAACTGTAATTTTGCTATGGTTATGAGTCATAATGTAAATATTGGATACGCAGGATATCTGATAGGCAACCTCCAAAGGGGTGGAGACCCACAGGTTGAGAACCACTGCTCTAGGGTTTCCTCCTTGGATGGCACTAGGTAAAAGTGTCGCTGACTTATGGCCAAACTCCCACCTCAGCCATTTGCCTAATGGCCATTGTCTATCCCCTTCATGGGAATAAACAACTCAAGAGAGCAAAGATGAAGCTTAGCTTTGTCTAACAGCCCCCCCCCAAACATACACACACACAAGTTCCTGGTACATGACATGTTCCATGAAGAGAGCTCACCTGACCAACTGGTAATGAGCAAAGAACCTGGTCTTGGTGGACTAGGAACCTGCATGGGTTCTGGTATGGACCCTTTGGGTGTTCAGAGCCTGTGTCTCAGAAGTGAGACCCCAGATCCTCACATGGTCCCAGGCCCAAAGCTTTTTGTATTCACATGGAATGAACTCTATCTCTTGAAATTATTTCACACCTCCCTTTGTGTTTTGTAGGTCAACGGGACCCGGCCAGGCACAGCATCTACAAAGTTAAGCCCATGGGACAAGAGCAGCCATTCTGCCCACCGTGTGGACCTATCCGCTGTGTGATCAGGGTGGCTGCCACTCAAAATGAGTGCCTTCCCCGTAGCAGAGAAAAATACACACCCTGCCTTCATCATGGGTCCCTTTCCTTGCTGCCTCGGCCTGGGTTTACAGCCCCGACCTATGACTGTGCAGAGTGTCTACCTAGCACTACAAGTTGACTCAGGGCGGGTGTGGCCAGCGATGATGTGGCCCTTCTTCCCTGATGCAGTAGGCACTTCTGTCCTCTGTGGATCCCAGAGTACAAAGTAGTCCTTGGTGACACTTAAGTGTAAACCTCCCTTGTTATCCTGTGAACAGAGCACCGCACCAGCAAGGCTGTGGTAAAGGAGGCTAAGGATGCAGCCACAAGAGGGCATAGCCTCAGCCTTGATGGAGACTCGGAGTCCTGAGGGATATTTCAGCTCCTGTGTGTCTCCAGAGGGTCAACAGAGGTAGCTGGGTTATGTCGGGGAATGAGGCCAGCACCAGTTGGAATGAACATCTTCATGTAAGGGGCTACTAATTGGGCCACCTCTCACCCTAGCAGTACACCAGTTCTGGGGTCTCTGCCTTTGCCTGTCTGGAATCACCCACTCTCCTGTGTGTGGAGCCTTGTGAAGACAGCCTAACGGAGCCACTGCTTAGGAACTGACTCAGCCTATTTCTTGCAAGCTGTGCCTTGCTGGACCTAAAGTCAGCCTTAGAAAGCCTTTTCAGACACGAGCCTCTCTCCTGTCCCCTGCCTCCTCCAGACCCCCTGCTGGGCATCCATCTGCATCTGCATCTCCTTGTTTTCTGCAGGTGTAGCTACCCCTACGGTCTGCTTTCCCTGCTGGATGTCCCTCATGTCACACATCAGACCAATCACACTGCAGAGACTGATTTCTTCCCATTAGTGACTGCACCAAGTCCCCACCACTGGGCAGGTGGCCACTGGAGGCTCTTGGGTTGGTATGACTTAGTCCTGGGAGGTGCAGTCACTGTGACAACCACTTTTCAACAAGATCCTCATGTGGGTGGGGATCATGGAGAATTATGGAACAGGCTGTGAAGGGCCAACTAGCCTAAGTTGTCTTAGGACAGGAACCTAAGTGTCTGTGTCATGCACAGCCCAGACAACCAGTCTGGCCCTGATACTGGAAAACCCTCACTTCCCATGATATCCCTGAGCTCCTACCTGCCCCCCCGCCCACTTTCTTGCCTTCAGAATATGTTTCCACTCAGTTCTATGGATCTTTTTGGCTTAATTTGTTTTCTTTTCTTTTCTACACTGTAATGAAATGGAGCCAGGGCCTGGCATAGCTAGGCAAGCACTCCACACTGAGCCACACCCCAACCCCTAAGTGAGAGCCCCCATGCAGGCATCTCTTCCAGAAGCCATAAGGCTATAGGACCCAACTTTTTTCTGTCCAAACCAGGACTTAAATCTATCAGCCAACTGGGCCCCTGTGACTCTCCTGCAGCCCCTTTGGCCAACGCAGGCTGAGGCCATGCCGAGACTCTGTGCTCGGTGACAAGTCCCGTCTATAGAATGTGTGTGGTCCCTGCTTAGCATCTCACTACTCCTCAAACCAGACACCAGTGACCCAGGGTCCGACCTGCCCTGCTGAGCTCCCAGTAGTGAGAACACTGTATCCCTGCCACGCGTTCTGGGCTTCCACTGAGGCAAGGCAGGCCAGGGCTGGCTTACTCCCCATGGGATGCTCAGTTTCTGGCTTTTTTGTAATACTCGCTCTCACGTAGCTGATATATCGAGAGAAGTCAAGAGCAGACCCTGTCTTGGCTCCCCGTTCACAGTGAGTGAGAGCACGCGGTTTATTTATAGGCTACCGACTTTGGCTTCTGCAATCATTTATTATCTGTGTGTAATTTGGCCCCACATAAATTAGAAAGAATGGTGTGTGTGAGAAGTCACGGCAGAGGAAGATGATGAGTTGCTGCTATCGTGAAGACATGTTGCGATTTTGATGAAATAAACTCTTAATGTCCTTAACTAGAGTATCGGGCTTCGCAACTGTGCTTAGTGGCACCTGAACATGATGCTGTCCCAAAAGCCTCAGCGCCTACTGCATACCCGGTATCCAGGGGTCTGTATCCAGGGGTGGGTGTGAGCACCCCAGGGCACACAGCAGGCTCGGGAAGAAAGGGAACCACAGAGGATGCTGTCTGGCTTGGGTCTTTCTAGGCTGTTTGCTGCAGTAGACAGTCCTTCCAAGTGCATTTCCCTCACTGGCTGCAACCTGCTGCTTCTTTATTCTGCTAAAATTAGCTCTTGGTGGTAGGGGAAGGTTTGGGCTAATGCTGGAGAGTTTGGTTGATGTGAAGCCTAGCAGGTGTTTGATTTCATCAGCCTCGCTTACAAGTAGGTCCAGCCCCTCTCATTGGCCGGTGGGTTGTGACTTACAGTCATAGTAAGAGATTAAAAGCAATAGTGATTGTCAAACTATAGCAATGTCAGGAGAGGCGTGACTCTGATATTTCTCTTAATGCACTATGCTTGTGTTTTCTTCCTGGGAGGATGGGAGGTGGCCCAGTGCCTGTGAGACCAGATGAGACATGTTGCTGACCTGAACATCATAGTGTAGCATTAGCCTCCTAGATAAGCATGATTTGAACCAATCACTGTCGATCTCATGACCAAGGCTGCTGAGTGATTGGCAGGTGGAAGCATATACAGCGTGGATGTGACAGATCAACAAGCAGGGGACATGTACACTGTGACTGTTGTACACTAATGGATTGATCCTATATGTGGTGGGGCATGTGCTTGGCGGACGGGCAGGAAGTATCACGTGGTGCGGATGCTTCCAGCTAACAGGCAGGAGGCATGTATGACATGGACACACTAGACAGACGGAAGATCCACATTCCAGGTGGATAGAACAGGACAGCATGAGATTTTATGGCATTCCTCAGAAGGTTATGCAGTTTAAAAAAAAATTCAATTATTTATTTCTGGGATTTTTTTGTTGTTGTTTCACACTTTTAGACTGTGGTAGACCATAGGTAGCAGAAACTGCAAAAGACAAAACTTAAAAAGGTAAGGCTGCTGCCACGCTACCGTAGCCGAATGGTTAGTTCTTAAATCAATTAGGAACCAAAACAGTGCTTTTTGGTTCCCTTATTTCCCACCTTCCCTTATTTCTTCTCGGATATTCCACTCCTGGGACTCTGTTCTTCACGTTAACTAGGGTTTATATCCGATCTAATCACTCTGCTTTCTGAAGAAACTCACCGTTTCCTGCCAGGAAGCTGTGCTGAGTATCCATCCCCCGGCCGCTTGTCTGAGATAGAGTTAATTTTCTTCATGGGATGATTTCGCTAGAATTATGTAATTCAACACTGGTGTGTTTTCTTCTTTCAATTGCTCGAATATCACCCCCACCATCTTCCTGAGCAGAGTTGGTAGGAAGTGCCCTGTAATGCTATTCTTGCTGCTTTGTGGGTAATCTGGGCTCCCACTTCCAACTAAGGAGAAATTTACCTGGGGCTTGCACAATTCTAAGGGCATGTCTTGGTTGACTTTCTGTGTGTGTGTGTGTGTGTGTGTTTCTCCATGCAGGATTCCTGCATGCACAGTTGGTGTGTTGAAAAGCTCTCAGTCATTACCATTGACCTTATTCATTTTAATTGAAAACATTATATGATTAAAAGATCTTCATGTCTCTGGGTCTTTCACCTGCATATATGTCTGTGCACCATGTGTGTACAATACCCAAGGAGGCCAGAAGAGGGCATCAGTCGCCTGCAGCTAGAGTTACAGATGGTTATGAACTGGCATGTGGGTGCTGGAGATGCAACCCCAGTACTCTGGGAGAGCAGGAAGTGCTATTAAGCACTGAGTCATCTCTCGAGCTCCTATCTTTATTTTTAAAATTACTTTGAGAGAGACAGAGACTCAGACCCAGCCCATTGTGGAGTTCATGGTTGAATCAGAGGACTATTTGCTGATATTGGTTTTCTCCTTCCACCCTGCAGGTTCTGGAGATCAACTTAGGTTGGCAGGCCTGGCATCAAGTACCTTTACCAACTGAGTCACTCACTGGCCCAGTCATTTTTACACACACACACATACACACACATACACACATACACACACACTACAGTCTCTTCCCAGGTTCACACAGCTTCCTCTTTCATGGGGAAGGGGAGAAGGGGGGCCAGTCCCCGTCCCTGGGACTCTTAGAACACCTTCTGTTCCTGTTTAGGAGTTTCTTAGTCTGTTTACAAACTACCCACTCCTTCCCTGGCTGTCTGGAGTCACCATGGTCTCTGGAGGCCTTCTGTATTGCTGTAGGAGGGATTTAAGTGGAGGATTTCATTCTGACAGTTACTTCTGTGTCTGCCTATTGACCTCTCCCATCTGTCTTGCATGCTTTGTTCCTTTTCTATGATGGCGCTTAAGACATTAACCACAGAAACTGTATTTATTTGGTTTTTAAGTCAGGGTTTCACTGTGCAGCTCTGGCTGTCCTGGAACTCACTCTGTAGACCAGGCTGGCCTTGAACTC